>CANNZV010003313.1:0-66749 GCA_947561585.1 Caprella mutica
CTGTATATTGAAATAACCTTAGATAATAACTGTATATTGAAGTAACCTTAGATAATTGCTGTATATTGAAATAACCTTAGATAATTACTGTATATTGAAATAACCTTAGATAATTACTGTATATTGAAGTAACCTTAGATAATTACTGTATATTGAAATAACCTTAGATAATTGCTGTATATTGAAGTAACCTTAGATAATTACTGTATATTGAAATAACCTTAGATAATTACTGTATATTGAAGTAACCTTAGATAATTGCTGTATATATATTGAAGTAACCTTAGATAATTACTGTATATTGAAATAACCTTATATAATTACTGTATATTGAAGTAACCTTAGATAATTGCTGTATATTGAAGTAACCTTAGATAATTACTGTATATTGAAATAACCTTAGATAATAACTGTATATTGAAGTAACCTTAGATAATTGCTGTATATTGAAATAACCTTAGATAATTACTGTATATTGAAATAACCTTAGATAATTACTGTATATTGAAATAACCTTAGATAATTACTGTATATTGAAGTAACCTTAGATAATTACTGTATATTGAAATAACCTTAGATAATTACTTTATATTGAAATAACCTTAGATAATCGATGTTCATTGAAATAACCTTAGATAATTACTTTATATTGAAATAACCTTAGATAATCGATGTTCATTGAAATAACCTTAGATAATTGCTGTATATTGAAATAACCTTAGATAATTGCTGTACATTGAAATAACCTTAGATAATCGATGTTCATTGAAATAACCTTAGATAATTGCTGTATATTGAAATAACCTTAGATAATCGATGTTCATTGAAATAACCTTAGATAATTGCTGTATATTGAAATAACCTTAGATAATTGCTGTACATTGAAATAACCTTAGATAATTGCTGTACATTGAAATAACCTTAGATAATTGCTGTATATTGAAATAACCTTAGATAATTGCTGTACATTGAAATAACCTTAGATAATTGCTGTACATTGAAATAACCTTAGATAATTGCTGTACATTGAAATAACCTTAGATAATTGCTGTACATTGAAATAACCTTAGATAATTGCTGTACATTGAAATAACCTTAGATAATTGCTGTACATTGAAATAACCTTAGATAATTGCTGTACATTGAAATAACCTTAGATAATTGCTGTACATTGAAATAACCTTAGATAATTGCTGTACATTGAAATAACCTTAGATAATTGCTGTACATTGAAATAACCTTAGATAATTGCTGTACATTGAAATAACCTTAGATAATTGCTGTACATTGAAATAACCTTAGATAATTGCTGTACATTGAAATAACCTTAGATAATTGCTGTATATTGAAATAACCTTAGATAATTGCTGTACATTGAAATAACCTTAGATAATCGATGTTCATTGAAATAACCTTAGATAATTGCTGTATATTGAAATAACCTTAGATAATTGCTGTACATTGAAATAACCTTAGATAATTGCTGTACATTGAAATAACCTTAGATAATTGCTGTATATTGAAATAACCTTAGATAATTGCTGTACATTGAAATAACCTTAGATAATTGCTGTACATTGAAATAGAAAACTGGTTGTTTTTACCTTAGAGTAAGGTATTCTTATCAACCAGCAGTAAATAGAAAACTGGTTGTTGTTACCTTAGAGTAAGGTATTCCTATCAACCAGCAGTAAATAGAAAACTGGTTGTTTTTACCTTAGAGTAAGGTATTCCTATCAACCAGCAGTAAATAGAAAACTGGTTGTTGTTACCTTAGAGTAAGGTATTCCTATCAACCAGCAGTAAATAGAAAACTGGTTGTTTTTACCTTAGAGTAAGGTATTCCTATCAACCAGCAGTAAATAGAAAACTGGTTGTTTTTACCTTAGATTATTATTAGCCATTTAATATCTGACTGACTTCGTGTAAGACTTAGGCTTTAGAAATAATAGAATAGTTTAGCAAATTAATGCTTAGATTGGCAATATATTCACAGAGATAAAATGAAATGCTTGTGTGTAGAAATTACTGTCTACAGTTTCGTTGTAGTAATTAAAATCACTATTATTTAGATTCAGAATTCTATTATTAATAAAAGAAATAATGTTATTCTTTTTAATGTACATAACAATCTTTTTTTCAGTAGAATGTGCATAAGCAACTGCATAATTTCATTTCTTTCAAATTCCCTATTTTTATAATATTGCGTGTAATCTGTTATTGGCGCCAGGAAATTCTACTGCACAAAATAGATGCTAGTTATTGTGCAATGAATTTCTATTCGACTTTAGTGAAGAATGTTAAAGTTTTCTTAGTTCATAACACGTAGAGTATAACTATAGCCCAATGCAATATATGTATAGTGATAACAGATACAAGGTATTATCACCTTTTCATCTTAGTATCAACTAACATTTTTGGTATCATAATTTAACGGTTTAGATGGACTGTGTTTTCTTATTTTCTTATTTACGCTCCAATAGCGTAAATATTTTTATATAAAATATTTCGAACAAGTTTCTTATTGTAATTTCTTGTGTTAGAAACAACTTGAAAATGAGCTAAGAAAATGGCCTGAAATATTGTTAATAATAAAGTCAGAGGTGTCACACTTCATGAAAAATATATTGATAACATGGTAAATTTAGTCACCTTCTCACCATTGCATTCACCTTCTCACCATTGTATTCACCTTCTCACCATTGTATTCACCTTCTCACCATTGTATTCCCTACTCTCCATTCACCACTCTCCACTCACCACTCACCACTCTCCACTCACCACTCTCCACTCACCACTCTCCACTCACCACTCTCCACTCACCACTCACCACTCTCCACTCTCCAGGTGATCTTCGTAACGAAGAGGCTCTCCTCAACTGGCTCCTCACGGAGAAAAATCCCGCTGCTGATTTCATCGAAGATCTGGACGGGGACAGTCTGGTACGAGTCATTAGGGACTCTGACGCCGTGGCTGTGTACTTCTGTGAGTCAAACACTGACTTAATGGATAGAGAGTCTCTGTTAGCTAGCTTTATATTGAGTTTGAATGGAATTAGATAACTATAGATCTGTTTACTTTTCAATCTATTTCTCTTAGTTAATTATCGTACAGAGGAGATTTTCCTTTAACGGTTTAGTAACTTTAGTTTATTGATATTTTTCAATTAGAATTTTCACTTTCCAGTGAATGTTCTTTAATTAGTTGAGTATTCATTTTTAAATGCAAACTACTTCTACAGAAGCATTTTAAAATTTCAATTCGACTGAATTCTTTTTATCATTTAAATGTTTATAGATTCAAAATAGAACTAAGCTTATTAATTTTTCTGTGCTTCGTAAAAAATAAAATAATTTTTTTTTAATTAAATTTACAAGTGGTAGTTTCGGTGCATTTAAAATGAATTAGAATTAATGTCAAATAACACTGTTATTTTAGGGCAGTCTTTCTGAGATAAAATTAATATATTTTCAATGTTCTAGTTTATAATAGATAGTCACTAGTTAATATGAAAATAAATGGAGTAAGTTAACTTCTGTAGTCACTAGTTACATTTCTTTATTTGCTTTAGTTGTCGCTTTCGTTGTCACTGTTACTAACATAACTCTCAGGTGCGCCATCTACATGTCCGACGATAAACGAACAGAATCCTGACGAAGATATGGACGATGACGACGATGATGAAGAAGAAGAAGAGTACGACCTGCTAAAAGAGATAGACGAGGAAACAGACGAGAAAGAGAGTAATAAGAAAATAGGTGAAGAGAAACAGGAAAATGAAATGTAGAATTATTTTCAATTTTTATATATAAAATAAATTAATATTTTATGTTACTCATGCTTTTCCAATACACATTTCTATTCACAGTCAATGTATAAATATAGCATTAATGCAATGGTAGAGTGATGGGCAATTATTTTCTATCACCACTTAGTGATACTTGTCGCAGTCAGTAATAATTGTCTATCAAGAAAAAGAGCTGAGTCATCACTTTCTCTCCATTTGCTATCATTGTTTCAAGTGTTTTCTAAAGAGTGACATTATCTAATTAACTGTCAATGTGTGACCATGAGAACAGACAGAGAGAAATACGCTAGTGTCACAACTTTAGACAGTAACATGTGTCTATCAAGAGGTAATTTGAACTCAACGTTGAAGCTGTTTTGGTTTCAAACTGTCGAATGGAATTTTTTTATTTATTATCAGGACAAGACATAACCCAAATAAAATTATTATTTATTTTAATTGGTATTAAGGATATTAGATATAAATTTAGTGAAATTTCTATCCTATGTATTGATAGCAATTTAAACTATAATAAATTTAACTTATGAATTATTCGTATTTGCAGCTTCAATTTTGGTTATCATAATAACCAGAGAGAGTTTCAATGTGCAATAAGATACCAATTACTATTTGCATCCTCAGTAATGACAAAGAAGGCAAATTCAACAGTCATAATATCAGTGTCCAATAACCGACTAATTGAATGTAGTAACATTGTAATTTCCTATTCGTTAACATCCTCTTCTCTCGAGTACAAAAGAATCTAGACAGATTTACTGACGTTATTTAATATGCGAGAAATGAAAGAATATTCTATGGTGAAAAGAGTTGGTGAATAGACAGCATTTTTCGAGTGTCACGCCATGTTTCATTTTTTAATCTGTAAATTAATCATCAGTTGTGTTTAAATCAAAATAGAGACATTTTAACAACCACATGACTGACAGCTTACTTTTACAAGGTTGGTTTAAAAGAATCAGAGCAGTACTGAAGAGTAAACATGACGGCAAGGCTCCGAGAAGATAAAAAGCTTTAATATTAAAAGGACATTGATCTGGACTAGCGAACTAAATGTACATCTCTAAATATATTGATGTTCTTAATATACACTATTTTATATGTTTAAATATTTAACCAATTTGATCTGCTCGCTGAGGGCTGAAATTAAAAGTTTGCATCAATGTTCTTATTTCCTTCCTTTTCTTCCAATTTTTTCCTCAGATTCCGATGACACCTTGCAGTGCGACTCCTGTGCCGGTGTGTTAGCGGACCTGGAAAACATAGATGATGACACAGATAGGTGTGTAGGTGACACAGATAGGTGTGTAGATGACACAGATAGGTGTGTAGGTGACACAGATAGGTGTGTAGGTGACACAGATAGGTGTGTAGATGACACAGATAGGTGTGTAGATGACACAGATAGGTGTGTAGATGACAGAGATAGGTGTGTAAATGACAGAAATAGGTGTGTAGATGACACAGATAGGTGTGTAGATGACACAGATAGGTGTGTAGATGACACAGATAGGTGTGTAGATGACACAGATAGGTGTGTAGATGACACAGATAGGTGTGTAGATGACACAGATAGGTGTGTAGATGACACAGATAGGTGTGTAGATGACACAGATAGGTGTGTAAATGACACAGATAGGTGTGTAAATGACACAGATAGGTGTGTAGATGACACAGATAGGTGTGTAGATGACACAGATAGGTGTGTAGATGACACAGATAGGTGTGTAAATGACACAGATAGGTGTGTAGATGACACAGATAGGTGTGTAGATGACACAGATAGGTGTGTAGATGACACAGATAGGTGTGTAGATGACACAGATAGGTGTCGATATAAAGTTATTTAAAGTTACAGAAGGATGTTCATTTTCTGATAGGATGTGGCTAGGAAAGATTTTTTCCGTGTCCTTCAGTTTGAATGATCCTTCCTTGCCACTACACGGTACACTGAAAAGATCCTTCTTATCCACTACACGGTACACTGAAAAGATCCTTCTTATCCACTACACGGTACACTGAAAAGATCCTTCTTATCCACTACACGGTACACTGAAAGGATCCTTCTTATCCACTACACGGTACACTGAAAAGATCCTTCTTATCCACTACACGGTACACTGAAAAGATCCTTCTTATCCACTACACGGTACACTGAAAAGATCCTTCTTATCCACTACACGGTACACAGAAAAGTTCCTTCCTAGCCACTACACGGTACACTGAAAAGATCCTTCCTAGCCACTACACGGTACACTGAAAAGATCCTTCCTAGCCACTACACGGTACACTAAAAAGATCCTTCCTAACCACTACACGGTACACTGAAAAGATCCTTCCTAACCACTACACGGTACACTGAAAAATCTTTAGTTCCTATCTACTACAGGGTACACTAATAATATCCAAATATTACAACAATAAATTCATTTAATTATTGAATAGTAACAGAACTTTTTTCACAGACTGGGAGTCAAGTTTGTGAAAACTCAGGACTTGAAAATGGCATCTCGCTATGGAGTGACGTCACTACCCGCACTGATATACTTTGAAAACCAACTACCAACGGTATTTGAAGGTGAGGAGGTACTACCAACGCTATTCGAAGGTGAGGAGGTACTACCAACGGTATTTGAAGGTGAGGAGGTACTACCAACGGTATTTGAAGGTGAGGAGGTACTACCAACGCTATTCGAAGGTGAGGAGGTACTACCAACGGTATTTGAAGGTGAGGAGGTACTACCAACGGTATTTGAAGGTGAGGAGGTACTACCAACGGTATTTGAAGGTGAGGAGGTATTACCAACGGTATTTGAAGGTGAGGAGGTATTACCAACGGTATTTGAAGGTGAGGAGGTATTATCAACGGTATTCGAAGGTGAGGAGAGGTATTACCAACGGTATTTGAAGGTGAGGAGGTATTACCAACGGTATTTGAATGCATTAGTATTACCCATGATATCGCAATAAGAGGCTTACCATATTTCAAATCTTACTCTTGTTTATGATATTCAACCATTGATAATATACATAGAAATGCATAACAGTTTGAAATATTTCTTTAAATCATCTGTTTTGGTAGGTTAGAAATTGAGAATACGACATTAATAATATATAGTCATGTTATGAGTAAAAAAATATAGTTTTTTTTCAGCACACAGGGACCTTATCCCTATTACCGTTCACCCTTTGACTACCGTTTTCAGGCGACATGCTAGCAGAAGAAGATGTTCTGCAGTGGCTAATCCTTCAGAAAACAGAGGACAGGATAGAAACAGTTAACAGAAACATGCTTGAAGCCATGTTAGACACTACGCAGTACTTGTCTGTCTTCTTCTGTGAGTCCCTTGTAATCATCAGAATTAACATATTTGCAGCCTCCACCAACTGTTTTGTTTGGAATTAAAACATGGGAGTTGAAATGAAAAGATTCTCTACATTTCAGATAAACCATCTTGCAGAGCGTGTGAGACAGTACTGGCAGAGCTGGAGAACATAGACGACGAGTGTGACACATATGGTGAGTGAGACACTGTGGTGAGTGAGACACTGTGGTGAGTGTGACACTGTGGTGAGTGAGACATTGTGGTGAGTGAGACACTGTGGTGAGTGAGACACTGTGGTGAGTGTGACACTGTGGTGAGTGAGACATTGTGGTGAGTGAGACACTGTGGTGAGTGAGACACTGGTGAGTGAGGCACTTTTGTATTTTAATATTATTTATATTAAATGGTGGTAGGGAAACTTTTGAATCATCGAACAATTTAGCAATTGCTATGTTAAAGGGGCAGTACAGTCATTTTTTGTTTTAACAGGTTTAATGTCAAACGATTGCTTAGTAAGAATAAAGTATATCGTGTGAAATTGCAATGTTCAATAAAATCTAATAATGGAAATATATTGTTTATATATAATTAATTTCTTACCAAATGCTAACGGTAGATGGCGCCACAATCAGTGGCGCCATCTTGTAAACAAAACGACAGAGTTAAGTTTCTACCTAGATTCTAGCTCAAGTGAAGAGATGGCTTTGTTTTTAAAACTATGTCTTCTTGTCTACGAATTCACATAATCTTTTCACCATCTTGACGCAAACAAAGCTTGATTTGTGCATAAATAAATTAATATTAAAGAACAAACATACTCACGTACATACTAATGAGTGCAAATGCTTCCGCTAGTTGTCGCTAATTTTATTATATACTTTTTATAAGAAAAAGAACATTTTAAAGATAAACGAGCATTCAAATATTACATAATTAAATATTCTGAATCGATTTAAAACCAATTTAGCGATTGTTTGATTTTAACTTTACTATCCCTTCAAGATTGTCACAGATAATGGTTAGGATCTTTTTACTGTTAAACTATTAAAGGTAAAAAATTAAAACAAGTCTCATTCGAAAGAATATGTTTAAAAGGTTTATTTGTATTCATTATGCCAAATAAACAAAACTATATAGAAACTGGCCACCAACTAAACCAACCATTTTTTTCTTCAAAAAAGTTACATTCACCAGAGATATCAGTTTGGTGCTGTATGCGTGGTAACAATATTGTTCTAGGTAAATTCCACCTTGGTAAATTCCACCTTGGTAAATTCCACCTTGGTAAATTCCAACTTGGTAAATTCCAACTTGGTAAATTCCACCTTGGTAAATTCCACCTTGGTAAATTCCACCTTGGTAAATTCCAACTTGGTAAATTCCACCTTGGTAAATTCCACCTTGGTATATTCCACCTTGGTATATTCCACCTTGGTATATTCCACCTTGGTAAATTCCAACTTGGTAAATTCCACCTTGGTAAATTCCACCTTGGTAAATTCAAACTTGGTAAATTCCACCTTGGTAAATTCCACCTTGGTATATTCCACCTTGGTATATTCCACCTTGGTATATTCCACCTTGGTATATTCCACCTTGGTATATTCCACCTTGGTAAATTCCACCTTGGTATATTCCACCTTGGTATATTCCACCTTGGTATATTCCACTTTGGTATATTCCACCTTGGTATATTCCACCTTGGTAAATTCCACCTTGGTAAATTCCACCTTGGTATATTCCACCTTGGTATATTCCACCTTGGTATATTCCACTTTGGTATATTCCACCTTGGTATATTCCACCTTGGTATATTCCACCTTGGTATATTCCACCTTGGTATATTCCACCTTGGTATATTCCA
This sequence comes from Caprella mutica, assembly GCA_947561585.1. Lineage (NCBI taxonomy): Eukaryota > Metazoa > Arthropoda > Malacostraca > Amphipoda > Caprellidae > Caprella > Caprella mutica. The sequence goes on from CANNZV010003313.1 coordinate 8,996, forward strand.
CTTTGGTATATTCCACCTTGGTATATTCCACCTTGGTATATTCCACCTTGGTATATTCCACCTTGGTAAATTCCACCTTGGTATATTCCACCTTGGTAAATTCCACCTTGGTATATTCCACCTTGGTAAATTCCACCTTGGTATATTCCACCTTGGTAAATTCCACCTTGGTATATTCCACCTTGGTATATTCCACCTTGGTATATTCCACCTTGGTATATTCCACCTTGGTATATTCCACTTTGGTATATTCCACCTTGGAATATTCCACTTTGGTATATTCCACCTTGGTATATACCGTATATTTCACCTTGGTATATTCCACCTTGGTAAATTCCACCTTGGTAAATTCCACCTTGGTATATTCCACCTTGTTATATTCCACCTTGGTATATTCCACCTTGGTATATTCCACCTTGGTATATTCCACCTTGGTATATTCCACCTTGGTATATTCCACTTTGGTATATTCAACCTTGGTATATTCCACCTTGGTATATTCCACCTTGGTATATTCCACCTTGGTAAATTCCACCTTGGTATATTCCACCTTGGTAAATTCCACCTTGGTAAATTCCACCTTGGTATATTCCACCTTGTTATATTCCACCTTGGTATATTCCACCTTGGTATATTCCACCTTGGTATATTCCACCTTGGTATATTCCACTTTGGTATATTCCACCTTGGTATATTCCACCTTGGTATATTCCACCTTGGTATATTCCACCTTGGTATATTCCACTTTGGTAAATTCCACCTTGGTAAATTCCACCTTGGTAAATTCCACCTTGGTAAATTCCACCTTGGTATATTCCACCTTGGTATATTCCACCTTGGTATATTCCACTTTGGTATATTCCACCTTGGTATATTCCACCTTGGTATATTCCACCTTGGTATATTCCACCTTGGTATATTCCACCTTGGTATATTCCACTTTGGTATATTCCACCTTGGTATATTCCACCTTGGTATATTCCACCTTGGTAAATTCAACCTTGGTATATTCAACCTTGGTATATTCCACCTTGGTATATTCCACCTTGGTATATTCCACCTTGGTAAATTCCACCTTGGTATATTCCACCTTGGTAAATTCAACCTTGGTAAATTCCACCTTGGTAAATTCCACCTTGGTATATTCCACCTTGTTATATTCCACCTTGGTATATTCCACCTTGGTATATTCCACCTTGGTATATTCCACCTTGGTATATTCCACCTTGGTATATTCCACTTTGGTATATTCAACCTTGGTATATTCCACCTTGGTATATTCCACCTTGGTATATTCCACTTTGGTATATTCAACCTTGGTATATTCCACCTTGGTATATTCCACCTTGGTATATTCCACCTTGGTATATTCCACTTTGGTATATTCAACCTTGGTATATTCCACCTTGGTATATTCCACCTTGGTATATTCCACTTTGGTATATTCAACCTTGGTATATTCCACCTTGGTATATTCAACCTTGGTATATTCCACCTTGGTATATTCCACCTTGGTATATTCCACTTTGGTAAATTCCACCTTGGTATATTCCACCTTGGTAAATTCCACCTTGGTAAATTCCACCTTGGTAAATTCCACCTTGGTATATTCCACCTTGGTATATTCCACCTTGGTATATTCCACCTTGGTATATTCCACCTTGGTAAATTCCACCTTGGTATATTCCACCTTGGTATATTCCACCTTGGTATATTCCACCTTGGTATATTCCACCTTGGTAAATTCCACCTTGGTAAATTCCACCTTGGTATATTCCACCTTGGTATATTCCACCTTGGTAAATTCCACCTTGGTATATTCCACCTTGGTATATTCCACCTTGGTATATTCCACCTTGGTATATTCCACCTTGGTATATTCCACTTTGGTATATTCCACCTTGGTATATTCCACTTTGGTATATTCCACCTTGGTATATTTCACCTTGATATATTCCACCTTGGTAAATTCCACCTTGGTAAATTCCACCTTGGTATATTCCACCTTGTTATATTCCACCTTGGTATATTCCACCTTGGTAAATTCCACCTTGGTATATTCCACCTTGTTATATTCCACCTTGGTATATTCCACCTTGGTATATTCCACCTTGGTATATTCCACCTTGGTAAATTCCACCTTGGTATATTCCACCTTGGTAAATTCCACCTTGGTAAATTCCACCTTGGTAAATTCCACCTTGGTATATTCCACCTTGTTATATTCCACCTTGGTATATTCCACTTTGGTATATTCCACCTTGGTATATTCCACTTTGGTATATTCCACCTTGGTATATTTCACCTTGGTATATTCCACCTTGGTAAATTCCACCTTGGTAAATTCCACCTTGGTATATTCCACCTTGTTATATTCCACCTTGGTATATTCCACCTTGGTATATTCCACCTTGGTATATTCCACCTTGGTATATTCCACCTTGGTATATTCCACTTTGGTATATTCAACCTTGGTATATTCCACCTTGGTATATTCCACCTTGGTATATTCCACCTTGGTAAATTCCACCTTGGTATATTCCACCTTGGTAAATTCCACCTTGGTAAATTCCACCTTGGTAAATTCCACCTTGGTATATTCCACCTTGTTATATTCCACCTTGGTATATTCCACCTTGGTATATTCCACCTTGGTATATTCCACCTTGGTATATTCCACCTTGGTATATTCCACTTTGGTATATTCCACCTTGGTATATTCCACCTTGGTATATTCCACCTTGGTATATTCCACCTTGGTATATTCCACTTTGGTAAATTCCACCTTGGTAAATTCCACCTTGGTAAATTCCACCTTGGTATATTCCACCTTGGTATATTCCACCTTGGTATATTCCACTTTGGTATATTCCACCTTGGTATATTCCACCTTGGTATATTCCACCTTGGTATATTCCACCTTGGTATATTCCACCTTGGTATATTCCACTTTGGTATATTCCACCTTGGTATATTCCACCTTGGTATATTCCACCTTGGTAAATTCAACCTTGGTATATTCAACCTTGGTATATTCCACCTTGGTATATTCCACCTTGGTATATTCCTCCTTGGTAAATTCCACCTTGGTATATTCCACCTTGGTAAATTCCACCTTGGTAAATTCCACCTTGGTATATTCCACCTTGTTATATTCCACCTTGGTATATTCCACCTTGGTATATTCCACCTTGGTATATTCCACCTTGGTATATTCCACCTTGGTATATTCCACTTTGGTATATTCAACCTTGGTATATTCCACCTTGGTATATTCCACCTTGGTATATTCCACTTTGGTATATTCAACCTTGGTATATTCCACCTTGGTAAATTCCACCTTGGTAAATTCCACCTTGGTATATTCCACCTTGGTATATTCCACCTTGGTAAATTCCACCTTGGTATATTCCACCTTGGTATATTCCACCTTGGTATATTCCACCTTGGTATATTCCACCTTGGTATATTCCACTTTGGTATATTCCACCTTGGTATATTCCACCTTGGTATATTCCACTTTGGTATATTCAACCTTGGTATATTCCACCTTGGTATATTCCACCTTGGTATATTCCACCTTGGTAAATTCCACCTTGGTATATTCCACCTTGGTAAATTCCACCTTGGTAAATTCCACCTTGGTAAATTCCACCTTGGTATATTCCACCTTGGTATATTCCACCTTGGTATATTCCACCTTGGTATATTCCACTTTGGTATATTCCACCTTGGTATATTCCACCTTGGTATATTCCACTTTGGTATATTCAACCTTGGTATATTCCACCTTGGTATATTCCACCTTGGTATATTCCACCTTGGTAAATTCCACCTTGGTATATTCCACCTTGGTAAATTCCACCTTGGTAAATTCCACCTTGGTAAATTCCACCTTGGTATATTCCACCTTGGTATATTCCACTTTGGTATATTCCACCTTGGTATATTCCACCTTGGTATATTCCACCTTGGTATATTCCACCTTGGTATATTCCACTTTGGTATATTCCACCTTGGTATATTCCACCTTGGTATATTCCACCTTGGTATATTCCACCTTGGTATATTCCACTTTGGTAAATTCCACCTTGGTAAATTCCACCTTGGTAAATTCCACCTTGGTATATTCCACCTTGGTATATTCCACCTTGGTATATTCCACTTTGGTATATTCCACCTTGGTATATTCCACCTTGGTATATTCCACCTTGGTATATTCCACCTTGGTATATTCCACCTTGGTATATTCCACTTTGGTATATTCCACCTTGGTATATTCCACCTTGGTATATTCCACCTTGGTAAATTCAACCTTGGTATATTCAACCTTGGTATATTCCACCTTGGTATATTCCACCTTGGTATATTCCACCTTGGTAAATTCCACCTTGGTATATTCCACCTTGGTATATTCCACCTTGGTATATTCCACTTTGGTATATTCCACCTTGGTATATTCCACCTTGGTATATTCCACCTTGGTATATTCCACCTTGGTATATTCCACCTTGGTAAATTCCACCTTGGTATATTCCACCTTGGTATATTCCACCTTGGTATATTCCACCTTGGTATATTCCACCTTGGTAAATTCCACCTTGGTAAATTCCACCTTGGTATATTCCACCTTGGTATATTCCACCTTGGTAAATTCCACCTTGGTATATTCCACCTTGGTATATTCCACCTTGGTATATTCCACCTTGGTATATTCCACCTTGGTATATTCCACTTTGGTATATTCCACCTTGGTATATTCCACTTTGGTATATTCCACCTCGTTATATTCCACCTTGTTATATTCCACCTTGGTATATTCCACCTTGGTAAATTCCACCTTGGTATATTCCACCTTGTTATATTCCACCTTGGTATATTCCACCTTGGTATATTCCACCTTGGTATATTCCACCTTGGTATATTCCACCTTGGTATATTCCACCTTGGTTAACAGTGATTGTTAGGTATATGGTATATTCCACCCCTTTAACAGTGATTTATTGGAATGACAATAAAAATTCAATTTTTATATTTTGAGATGGCCATGCATGAAATACGTAGCCATGAAATACGTAACCATGAAATACGTAACCATGAAATACGTAACCATGAAATACGTAACCATGAAATACGTAACCATGAAATACGTAACCATGAAATACGTAACCATGATGCTCAGACGAAATACTGGGACATTTGGACAATATTAATTAGATGTAGCTCAAGTCAATTGAAATTTTGCTCGATGACACTAGTATGATAGAATAAACAATTATTGGAACACAACTGATCGAAGAAACAATTGCTCGAATAATTAATTTCTCGAAAGTGTTAGAAGAGGAAGAGTCAACAAGATAGGGATATTAGGTAGAAAAGGAAAAATATAAAATAAACAAGTGGCACGATTAACAGAGGTCGTGCTAAATTCAATTAGTGCGATTTAATTTTAACCAAAGGCCATATCGATCGATGATGTCGAAAGGAAATTAACTACAAGGGACTTGAAAAAGCAATCAGAAAGGAAAATAGCTTCACCTTTTAATTCTCACAATATGGCGAGAAATCCATACTCCGCACAACCGTAAGGTGATACAGCCAAAAATATCACCAAAAAATACCAAATGCGCCATTACACTACACCAACAACTGTAACTGTTTTCAAATATTCAGCAACTTCAACTCAACCATTAATTAAATAGTATACGTAAATAAACTGAAACTTTACTTTCGGGATGAAAAATTACTCTGCCATAACTTTGAGTAATTCACCTATTGAACATATAGGCTAGTTGAAAATGCATCTACAAAATTATTCGGATTTTATGATAAAAACAACATGAATAGTACCATTTCACCACATGATACCAATTCACCTGCTGCAAACGAGATGATACAAAAGTCCTACAGGAAAAATAAGAAAAAACAGGAAGAGTAAGATTTAAAATCAATTACACTATGATTAATAGTAAACTATGAACAAATTGACACAGTTATTATCAAATACTAAAAAAAAACAAGGATGGTTGGTGCAGCTCCACTAAATGAATAACTGACTTTTATAAATTTGAAAACTGTGTGCAATTTAATAATCCGAGTAATTATTGTTCATTCGATTTATTGTTTTTTCGAGCAATTGTGTTTTGAGCAATTGTTCATCCGAGCAATTGTTTTCGAGCAATTTACCTAAAACCATTTTATCCTTATAGACAAAAATGCAAATATTCATAATATGGCAGTTTATTTTAAATATTGAGCAAGTTAATAATAATTCATTTATAACATGAAACTGCAGTACATGCTCTTACAATTATGGTTGGGAGAGGTGTGGATGCGCTGTCACAGAGACAGCGCATCCAATGTTTTCATTTTCTGCTTAAATGGTGGTGTTTTGAACTATATATTACAGTTACCATCGCTGTTTTGTAGCGATAGTGATGATAATCAGCTTGTAATTGAAAAACTAAATATCTCAACTGATAAAGAGCGTTCACACAGCATTCCGTTTTGTTGTTCTATCACATGTGTAGTGAAAAATAAACAGCTTGTGATTAGCCATAAAAATGTTTAATTTGCTACGATGAAATTGCAAGTTACCTAGTACTAAATATAATATTAATAAATGATAAATGAACTAACAAAACCTACTTCCCGTAAAGTGGGGTGGAACTTATACCGGGTTGGAATAGTGATAAAACATAGGTTAAATGAACAGTGGTTTTTACAAGTTAAAAAGTATAAGTTTATTATAAGTGATTAATATATGTGATCGCTCTGCGATGCACTGCAGACAACTGACACTAGTATGAATAAACAAGGCACTTATATAATGCTAAACGGGAAACAAATATACAACACGAGTCATAGCTAGAACCAGGAAATGTTATCATAAGACAATTATGCTGAGCTGGTAATATTATAAAATACATTAGCTAAACAAATAATAAAGTGTGACTATATTAATACAACAGAATATATCCGGGGTGGAATATACCGGGGATGAATTAACTTGGGTGGAATATACCTTGGATGAATTAACCGGGTGGAATATATCGGTCACCAACAATGATTATGGAGGACTAAACCGTTAAAGATGTTGATTATATTGAAATGTTAAAAGGACCTTTCTTGGAAAGATTTCACCCAATGATTTGGTTTCAACAATATTCCATATACAGCACCTATAACATGAAATGGATGAAAACTCAATACCCACAGACAATAATATCTCATATGTCTGATATTCCTTGGCCTCTCAGAGTGATTATAGATTTTTTCAGGAATTATTTAAAGAAAGAGAATTTAATTAGAGCTGCCCCATTCAATATCACATAATTAGAAACATTTTTCTAATGGCACTAATGAGAATATTGAATATTCCGTAGTCATTTTGAAATTTACATAGTCAACATTAGATAAATTGAAACTTACTTTAACTTCCTTTTATTCATAGTTTTTAAACAATGTTTTGGTACATTAAATATCTAACATTTTCTGTTTCTTTTTATCTGAAAAAAGTGTAATGTTATTTCAACTCGTTATTCTGTTTGGTAGCAATGATACCTGTGTGCATCATTGATACCAGTTAAAATAAGGAGTTCTTATAGAAATGATCGGATATGTGGAACCGTTCGATAACTCAGTACTTACCTATCTTTTTCTATCACCAGGCATCCACATGGTTAAAATACAGGACCCGCAACTAGCCAAAAGATACGGAATAAAGACGCTACCTGCTCTGATCTACTTCAGAAACGGCAACCCGCTCATTTTCGATGGTTAGTGGTGAAAATTGTTATATGTAGATGTTATTGTAAATGGTATATGATTATATATGTAGGTATGTGAGAATTCATTGAATTTTAATCATTGAATTCATTTCCAGAGCTGATATTACGTTATGTAATAACACTTTAATATATACAAATTCAATTATAAGGCATAGTAATCTTTTACAAATAATACTCTTGATATATACAGCAACACACTGAGTGATTTTCTGCTCATTATGTAGGTTTTTATTTACTGTTTGATGATTTCATTCAGACAATTTCCCATGCAATATAAATAATGCATTGAATATACCACACTACACTCTAATGCTATTCCTACGAGAGATGTGTACAGTAGAACCTTCTAATTCGTGAGGGATGCGTACCACAAATTTAAAATGACTACGATTATAACAGGACCAAAAATTAAATATGTTATTTTGTTGTAGTTATTCTTTTTAATGAGGAGTGCAATAGGAAACTTTATGATTATGAGAAGCTTACAGCAATACTCACCGATTGAAAATAAAAATTAGAGTAGTGAGAAGTTCTACGAATTGAGAGAAATTCTACGAATTGAGAGAAATTCTACGAATTGAGAGAAATTCTACGAATTGAGAGAAATTCTACGAATTGAGAGAAATTCTACGAATTGAGAGATATTCTACGAATTGAGAGAAGTTCTACGAATTGAGAGAAATTCTACGAATTGAGAGAAATTCTACGAATTGAGAGATATTCTACGAATTGAGAGAAGTTCTACGAATTGAGAGAGATTCTACGAATTGAGAGAGATTCTACGAATTGAGAGAAATTCTACGAATTGAGAGAGATTCTACGAATTGAGAGAAGTTCTACGAATGGAGAGAAATTCTATTGAGAGATATTCTACGAATTGAGAGAAGTTCTACGAATTGAGAGAAATTCTACGAATTGAGAGAGATTCTACGAATTGAGAGAGATTCTACGAATTGAGAGAAGTTCTACGAATGGAGAGAAATTCTACGAATTGAGAGAAGCTCTACGAATTGAGAGAAATTCTACGAATTGAGAGAATTTCTACGAATTGAAAGAATTATATTTATAAATTTTTAAAACAGCACCACGATTGGGAACAGGTGAATTAGTAGTTCTCACTGTACATTCACTCTCACCACCTCGCCTACAATGCATTGATTTACTGCTAATTGTGTCCCTTATGTGTTTGTTATGAACTCAATTATCTTCCTTTGTCTTATACACGATAATCATTAAATATAATATTGATTGTTGCTCCCTATGCACCCTTATTCACTTCCACCCCCACCCCCGACTGATACCTACTATCATATTAAATTAACCACGTATTTCATTGTATTAATGAAAAAAATTATATTTATCTCTTTCATACATTCTACTCATGTCATGCTTATTCTTTTTATCTAAATTATTTAAAGGTATAAAATATTATTCTGTTTTTTTCTAAGGCTATTATAAAATATTCATTACTATAATCGCTACATGCTCCATTATACATATGTAGTATTATTAAATCTGTATCTACTTTATATATAACATTTCCTTGTAGTGTTAATGATATCACTTTCGATCTAAGCAGGCTATTTTTCTCATAAAATCTATAGCTAATTTGATAATACATAATTTACTCCTTTAATAGAACTAACATTTAATTGCAATTACATAACCTTGTCATTTCTCCCCTAATTCAAAAATACAGTCTTTTGAAAATAATTTGGAATAGAAAAACTCAAAATTTCGAACTGCCTGGATTTTCAATAATTTTCCAAGCGTTGAATCGTCTCCAATTCCAAACAATTCCTCTGCTTTACTACATAATACAGACATACAAACTCTAGAGTACCCAGGGTGCTATACTGGTGTGCCAATCCTAACAGGTGATATTACTGTCGAAAGCAGTGTCTACGAGTGGCTAACTGACGAGGACAACAGAGAACTTTTTGGAAAAGTCGAGGAGGTCAATAAAAACATGCTCCAAAAGTTACTCGAAAACCCTTTCGTAGCCGTGCTCTACATGAGTAAGAAAGGCTTAAACCCCAAAATTACCCATTTCATAGGAGTTCAAATAACGTGCTTATCCCCACAGAAATATTCTCTAATACTTGAATTCTGAAATTAAAAGAGTTTGTGATAGCCTAAGCATCCTTAACTCTTAAATCCTCCATATTTGAGCTTTCCATTTTTTTAATAAAGCTATGATATCCTTCTAAATCTTATCCCAAAGTCTTCAATATAACAAAATTCATTTGGCAGGTTTAAAGTTTGAATACTAATGATTTTCTACCATAAACCAGCCCATAGAACTCACGGTACGTATGATTTGGTTTACTTTATTTTTAACCCTTAAATGGCTTATGAAGTAAACATAATGCAATCAAAAGCGATAAAAATTAATCTTTTAAATTTAATTTGATTATAGTAGAAAAAAAATATTTACAGTTGAAAACGAATGCAGTTAAAATAAAAATATATATACGATAGTAAAAGAAACAGATTGATAAATTTTACATAAAATTATTGTAGTATGGTTTTATGTATACAAACATTTTTTACAACTACAATCTACTTTTGAAAAAAAAAAAACATTTAAGGGTTAAATGTAACGGTAATAGGTTTTTTTTCCTATTGAACACCACATACAGGTATGTTTGGCTATGCTGCATCCTAGCTATTCCTTTCTTACACATGCATTTTATACACTTATTCAACCCACTACATTCGTACCAAAATTTCGATGGGAAATTTTTTACAATTCAAACTGTACTCAACGCAGGGGTTGTTATTGTATCCATCTTCCACATGAACATTTATTGACACCCTTCTCCAACATTAGGATTTCCGTTCATCATCCAATGACCCTCTTATGTCGCACTATTCAGGTGAATTTAAGACAGGTGCTAGTGTTCTGACTTGGCTAACAGACGAAGAAAACCGAGAACTGTCAGACGAAATCGAACACGTTAACCCTGCCATGTTGGACCAGCTTCTAGACAAGAGCATTTACCTAGCGACTTTGTTTTGTGAGTCATGTCCTCATTCCTAGTCCTATGCAAACATTCTCGATGGTTTAAGTTGCGTACTTTGTACACATGCACATGATGTAATTCAGTAACTATTCCTCCGAACCAGTTGTAGCAATGTACTCACATTGTCCGAATGGTGAAGATTCGTCATAACTAGTTTAATGTGACTATGTGCACGTATGACAAAAGGAAAGACTTTCTCTGTGCTTATTTTACATACTGTATTCACAATCTAATTCCAAGCTTACTAACTTTTGGAGTTCAAGTTCCCTATAATGATATTTTCTTTTGCAGGATCGCTTCAACTTTATAACTGTCGCTTAGTAGTCCCTATTATGCCTAATGTTATCATTTGTAGCCCTTTCTAAATTTTAACTCTCTATTTCTAAAAATAGAAGTATTTATAAATACTCTATCAATCACTTATGCACTTCTTCGGTACATTTGAAGTTATTGGTAGTGGAGTAACTCTACACAATTCCCATGAAAAAATGTTTAGTCTCAAACTCCCATAGCACTCGAAACACTAATAATTACAACAATGATTGGCTAACCAAACAAGGTTGTAGAAGTTAGTCCTCTATACAGCAGAACCCAATGGCTACTTCATTTGATAGGAAATATCCAGAACTCGGAGAGTGTCTTAGAGTGGCTCACAAATGAAGAGGTTAGGGAACTCGTGGGCAAAATAGAAACTGTAAACATTAAGATGCTCAACAGACTTCTCGATTCTACTGCTTCTTATATGGCTGTTTTCTTTTGTAAGTCTCTTTGCCGGAGAGTTTGAGTTAATCGTAGTAGAAAATTGCATGGTCCACTCACCTTGAAATGAGTCTATTTCATTCATCATCCACAAAAATGTTTCTTCTAAGTATATTTAATACTTTCTAGGATTTTGAGCTGGGCTGATATTCTATAAAAAATAAGAATCTGTTAATAGTTGGATACGTTTTTATTAATTAACAAAAATTAAACTAAACTTAAATATAAACACACAAATAATTATTATATGTTACAACCACATAAGAATACAGTTTAAAAAATATATTGTTCATAGCGGATAATTTTTTTTGCATATTGTTTTTAAGGTTACTAACTCATTGATTGGCAATGGAGATTGACCAATAAGTGTATTGGGAGGCTTGCCACTCCAGAACCACCCTGCCAGGTCATCCGACATTCATGAAGTGCGCAGCACAATAAACAAGCGGATACAACAAATTATAGCACAGCCGAAAATGTTGAGAGTTTCAAAGTTCGTATTAATTGTAAAGTAATTTAATTGATCTCATAACTAGTGTATGCAAGGAAGAGGAGCCAACAGGGGGTAGAGCACCAACGGTTTAGTGCTCTGCCCCCTGTTAGCTCCTCCTCTTTGCTGGCCAATCGGAGAAGATTCAACCTTAAAAAAGTTAAGCTTGCAACACTGTGTCGATAGAAACTTTTATGGTAGAGACAGTATCTCCAAAAATCTTATGCGCTGTTTACCTCTTTGGGCACATCGTATAGATTTTTTCCTCAGTAATGCAAATTTTTTAACAAATATTTTCTCCACTCAACGAGGTAGAAAAGGGATATAACGTGTTCTTATGAATAACTTATTATTTGATATTATATATTTCGTGGATGGTGAAAAAGAGAAGACGCAATTCATTAACTTTTGCTCTGTTGAGTTAACATGTTGGAAATAGTAACCATGACATTTTCTACTCAGTTGTCCAATTGTTGACTCAGATGCATTACTTCACAGTGATGGTTAAAATTGAACAGATTTTTCTAATGTTTATACTGTAAACATAATAAAGTGTTAGATTAGCTATAAATTGCTAGGGATTGCTTGATACAATATTAATAGGGATTCATTGCTTTGCATTTCTATGCCTCTCAGATATGTTTCAGTTCAGTTTCAGTTACTCCCAAGAAATTAGGTAACAATGTCATCTGGGCCAATATTGTTCTAACGGTTGTATGTTCATAGAAAGTGGTAGCCGAATGTTAGAGTAGCATGAACTTTAGCGTAGAGAATACTTAACACAATCACCACACACAAAAGAAGTGATAAACATTCAGTTCCAGTGTGAAGTTCATCCAAAAAATATTTGGCTTTTAGAGCCTGCAGTCAAATTTGAAATAGTACGTAGATATATAATATTCTTCAGCGAATAATAATGAGGGATAAAATAGTTAGTTCATACTTCCATTATCTTGTTCAAAAAAGTGAGTATTCAACTTGAGATAGAAGATGTGATAGAAATGTTCTTTTTAAACTTTCTCTAACCGCTTACATATAGAAATTCTTCCTCTCCCTTACCGTTTGCATCTTACTAACATTGTTACCTAAAATGTATACAAGCACTTACCTTTTTATACATTATTATGTATTGATATATTGATAATAATAAACTGCAATATTGAATATACAAAACACAGAATTTGTAGGTTATTATTACACTAATATCAAGTATTTCATGATTTGAAATGTTTTTCAGACGATGATGATTGCATAGACTGTGATCAGGTATTGACTGAACTTGAAAACATTGATGAGCAGGTGGACCAGTATGGTGAGAAGTCTAATGTGATGTTATAGTTTTAGGACATAGGTCCAATGTGAAGTTATAGGTTTAGGACATTAGTAGAACGTGATTTTGTAGTTATAGGACATTGCTAGGTCTAATATAGAAACCCAATCCGTAAATGTAGTTAAAAGGCTTACCTACTTCCATTTCCAGGTATCGACTTTGTGAAAATAAATGATCCAGACGCTGCTCATAAATTCAACATTATGAACACCCCAGCACTAGTGTACTTCAGGAAAAAAATACCCTTAGTGTATGACGGTAAGTGTTCTTAAGCCATCCACTACTACTACCAGTATCAGTGTATGTGTGTTAGTGTGTTAGGCGGTGACCGGTATATTCGACCCCGGTATATTCCACCCTAGGTATATTCCACCCCGGTAAATTCCACCCCAGTTTACAGATTAGGTTTGGTTAGTTATTAATATTTGTCATTTGTTAATATTATATATAATACTAGGTAACTTGCATTTCACTGTATCAAATTAAACCTTTTGCTGGCTAATCACATGATGTAAATTTTTCACTACATCGGTAACAGAACAGCAGAAAGAAAGGTTGTGTGAACGCTCTTTATCAGTTGAGGTATTTAGATTTTCAATCTCAATATGATATTCTCCACTATCACCAACACAACAGCGATATTAATTGTAAGCTGAGGTCATATAGTACTTCTTGTTATATATTTTTCATTTTGAATTTGGTCTTTTAACTTCTTGTAAGAGTGGTGGTTTTTGACCAAATTAGCTTTTTTATACGTTTCTTTTTTTGACCAGGAGGTTTTCGATAGGGAGGTAAGGATTATTGTACAGGGTTTTAAGACTGGGAGGTTATTGCTTTTTTAGATTGAGGAGATTTTGACCACGGGAATTTGGCCCTAGAATTCAAAATAGCAACTTATGAGCAAAGAGCGAAAACATTGAGTGGGTTGTCTCTGCCAGTCGACCCCTTCCACACCTCATCCAACCATTGTTGTAAGAACACATATGCAGTTTCATGTTAAAAAGAAATTACTATTAACATGTTCAACACGTAAACTTTGAAATAAACTACCATAATAAGAATATTTGTAATTCTATTAGGAAAAAATTTAATTGATTTGAGCTACCTCTAAATATTGTCCAAATGTCTCAGGATATTGTTTGAGTTATCTTTTCATCGGTACGAATTATTTTACAAATGGCAATCTAAAAATAAAATCTTTGAACTTTTATTGTCACCCAAATGAGCATTGTCACAGGGGTGGAATTTACCGGGGTGAAATATACCTGAGGTGGAATTTACCGGGGTGAAATATACCTGAGGTGGAAATTATCGGGGTGGAATTTACCGGGGTGGAATATACCGGGGTGGAATTTACCGGGGTGGAATATACCGGGGTGGAATTTACTGGGGTGGAATATACCGGGGTGGAATTTACTGGGGTGGAATATACCTAGAACCGTGTTAGGCATTATTCTACTCTAGTTGCGTTTTCGAACTAAATGGTGTCTTGGTAATTTAAATACCATAGAAAATCATGAATTTTGATGCGGATCGATAATAGAATAATTATTGTATTGTATCAAAACGTCTGTTTAATTTTCTTTGTACAGTTTACCATCTGATATCACAATACATATATATGCAAATTCAAATTTTACATCACAGTATAACTATATACAGTTTACTATTCACACCACTGTACCTACCTATCATTTCTCTATACACATTTCTCTACACAGTACATATACGTATCATTTCTCTGATGGCTGGAAATTTCGATCTCGGAATATTCGGTCTTGAAATTTATGTCTCGGTAATTTCGGTCTCAGAATTATAAATGACCTCTCAAGTCTCAACATAAATGACCGTTGTATAGTTTGCTGTATCCGCTAGTTTGTTGTCCTGCACACTTCATGATTGTTCAATGACATAGCAGGATGGTTCATAAGTTTTATTTATACCCATGGCTTACTTAATATACATAGTAAGCAATGTTTATACCTGAGACCGAATATTCAGAAACCGAATTTTCCGCTCAAATCTCCTGTTAAATAAATGCCCAAACATGACTAAATTGCTAATGTTACGTATTCAATAAATAAACTACATATTTCAGTACTCATAATTTCAACTTTTTTTATTATTGTTCTTTGATAACACCACGTGTTTTCCGAGACCGAAATTTCTTAGAATCCATTTCTCTGTTCACAGTACCTAGCTATCATTTCTCTGTTCACAGTACCTAGCTATCATTTCACTATTTAAAGTTCCAACCTATCATTTCTATATTTAGAGTACCTACCTATCATTTCTCTATTTAGAGTACCTACCTATCATTTCCCTATTTAGAGTACCTACCTATCATTTCTCTATTTAGAGTACCTACCTATCATTTCACTATTTAGAGTACCTACCTATCATTTCTCTATTTAGAGTACCTACCTATCATTTCTCTATTTAGAGTACCTACCTATCATTTCCCTATTTAGAGTACCTACCTATCATTTCTCTATTTAGAGTACCTACCTATCATTTCACTATTTAGAGTACCTACCTATCATTTCACTATTTAGAGTACCTACCTATCATTTCTCTATTTAGAGTACCTACCTATCATTTCCCTATTTAGAGTACCTACCTATCACTTCCCTATTTAGAGTACCTTCCTATCATTTCACTATTTAGAGTACCTACCTATCATTTCTCTATTTAGGGTACCTAGCTATCATTTCACTATTTAGAGTTCCAACCTATCATTTCTATATTTAGAGTACCTACCTATCATTTCTCTATTTAGAGTACCTACCTATCATTTCCCTATTTAGAGTACCTACCTATCATTTCTCTATTTAGAGTACCTACCTATCATTTCTCTATTCAGAGTACCTACCTATCATTTCTCTATTCAGAGTACCTACCTATCATTTCTCTATTTAGAGTACCTACCTATCATTTCTCTATTTAGAGTACCTACCTATCATTTCTCTATTTAGAGTACCTAGCTATCATTTCTCTATTTAGGGTACCTAGCTATCATTTCTCTATTCAAAGTACCTACCTATCATTTCTCTATTTAGAGTACCTAGCTATCATTTCTCTATTTAGGGTACCTAGCTATCATTTCACTATTTAGAGTTCCAACCTATCATTTCTATATTTAGAGTACCTACCTATCATTTCTCTATTTAGAGTACCTACCTATCATTTCCCTATTTAGAGTACCTACCTATCATTTCTCTATTTAGAGTACCTACCTATCATTTCCCTATTTAGAGTACCTACCTATCATTTCTCTATTTAGTAGAGTACCTACCTATCATTTCACTATTCAGAGTACCTACCTATCATTTCTCTATTTAGAGTACCTACCTATCATTTCTCCATTTAGAGTACCTACCTATCATTTCTCTATTTAGAGTACCTACCTATCATTTCCCTATTTAGAGTACCTACCTATCACTTCCCTATTTAGAGTACCTTCCTATCATTTCACTATTTAGAGTACCTACCTATCATTTCTCTATTTAGAGTACCTACCTATCATTTCTCTATTCAGAGTACCTACCTATCATTTCTCTATTTAGAGTACCTACCTATCACTTCCCTATTTAGAGTACCTACCTATCATTTCTCTATTCAGAGTACCTACCTATCATTTCTCTATTTAGAGTACCTACCTATCACTTCCCTATTTAGAGTACTTACCTATCATTTCTCTATTTAGAGTAGCTACCTATCATTTCTCTATTTAGAGTACCTAGCTATCATTTCTCTATTTAGAGTACCTACCTATCATTTCTCTATTCAGAGTACCTACCTATCATTTCTCTATTTAGAGTACCTACCTATCACTTCCCTATTTAGAGTACCTACCTATCATTTCTCTATTCAGAGTACCTACCTATCATTTCTCTATTTAGAGTACCTACCTATCACTTCCCTATTTAGAGTACCTACCTATCATTTCTCTATTTAGAGTACCTACCTATCATTTCTCTATTTAGAGTACCTAGCTATCATTTCTCTATTTAGGGTACCTAGCTATCATTTCTCTATTCAGAGTACCTACCTATCATTTCTCTATTTAGAGTACCTAGCTATCATTTCTCTATTTAGGGTACCTAGCTATCATTTCATTATTTAGAGTTCCAACCTATCATTTCTATATTTAGAGTACCTACCTATCATTTCTCTATTTAGAGTACCTACCTATCATTTCCCTATTTAGAGTACCTACCTATCATTTCTCTATTTAGAGTACCTTCCTATCATTTCTCTATTTAGAGTACCTACCTATCATTTCTCTATTTAGAGTACCTTCCTATCATTTCTCTATTTAGAGTACCTACCTATCATTTCTCTATTTAGAGTACCTACCTATCATTTCACTATTTAGAGTACCTACCTATCATTTCTCTATTTAGAGTACCTTCCTATCATATCTCTATTTAGAGTACCTACCTATCATTTCTCTATTCAGAGTACCTTCCTATCATTTCTCTATTCAGAGTACCTACCTATCATTTCTCTATTCAGAGTACCTTCCTATCATTTCTCTATTTAGAGTACCTACCTATCATTTCTCTATTCAGAGTACCTACCTATCATTTCTCTATTTAGAGTACCTACCTATCATTTCTCTATTCAGAGTACCTACCTATCATTTCTCTATTTAGAGTACCTACCTATCACTTCCCTATTTAGAGTACCTACCTATCATTTCTCTATTCAGAGTACCTACCTATCATTTCTCTATTTAGAGTACCTACCTATCACTTCCCTATTTAGAGTACCTACCTATCATTTCTCTATTTAGAGTACCTACCTATCATTTCTCTATTTAGAGTACCTAGCTATCATTTCTCTATTTAGGGTACCTAGCTATCATTTCTCTATTCAGAGTACCTACCTATCATTTCTCTATTTAGAGTACCTAGCTATCATTTCTCTATTTAGGGTACCTAGCTATCATTTCATTATTTAGAGTTCCAACCTATCATTTCTATATTTAGAGTACCTACCTATCATTTCTCTATTTAGAGTACCTACCTATCATTTCCCTATTTAGAGTACCTACCTATCATTTCTCTATTTAGAGTACCTTCCTATCATTTCTCTATTTAGAGTACCTACCTATCATTTCTCTATTTAGAGTACCTACCTATCATTTCACTATTTAGAGTACCTACCTATCATTTCTCTATTTAGAGTACCTTCCTATCATATCTCTATTTAGAGTACCTACCTATCATTTCTCTATTTAGAGTACCGACCTATCATTTCTCTATTCAGAGTACCTTCCTATCATATCTCTATTTAGAGTACCTACCTATCATTTCTCTATTTAGAGTACCTACCTATCATTTCTCTATTTAGAGTACCTACATATCATTTCTCTATTCAGAGTACCTACCTATCATTTCTCTATTCAGAGTACCTACCTATCATTTCTCTATTTAGAGTACCTACCTATCACTTCCCTATTTAGAGTACCTACCTATCATTTCTCTATTCAGAGTACCTACCTATCATTTCTCTATTTAGAGTACCTACCTATCACTTCCCTATTTAGAGTACCTACCTATCATTTCTCTATTTAGAGTACCTACCTATCATTTCTCTATTTAGAGTACCTAGCTATCACTTCCCTATTTAGAGTACCTACCTATCATTTCTCTATTCAGAGTACCTACCTATCATTTCTCTATTTAGAGTACCTAGCTATCATTTCTCTATTTAGGGTACCTAGCTATCATTTCATTATTTAGAGTTCCAACCTATCATTTCTATATTTAGAGTACCTAGCTATCATTTCTCTATTTAGGGTACCTAGCTATCATTTCATTATTTAGAGTTCCAACCTATCATTTCTATATTTAGAGTACCTTCCTATCATTTCTCTATTTAGAGTACCTACCTATCATTTCTCTATTTAGAGTACCTACCTATCATTTCACTATTTAGAGTACCTACCTATCATTTCTCTATTTAGAGTACCTACCTATCATTTCTCTATTCAGAGTACCTACCTATCATTTTTCTATTCAGAGTACCTACCTATCATTTCTCTATTTAGAGTACCTTCCTATCATTTCTCTATTTAGAGTACCTACCTATCATTTCTCTATTTAGAGTACCTACCTATCATTTCTCTATTCAGAGTACCTACCTATCATTTTTCTATTCAGAGTACCTACCTATCATTTCTCTATTTAGAGTACCTACCTATCATTTCTCCATTCAGAGTACCTACCTATCATTTCTCTATTCAGGAGACCTCCTTGACGAAGAGAAAGTTTGTTCGTGGCTTACTTCTCAAGAGGCTTTCGAACTGAAGGATGAGATCGAAGAGGTCAACAAGAAGATGCTTGAGAAACTGCTTGACGAGAATGACTTCGTGGCAGTTTATTTCTGTGAGATATATCAGATTTACTAGGAATTCCAATATATATTTCAATATACTCAAAAATCGATTATTGTTTCCAATTTATGAAGTTTTCCCCTATACATATGTGCATAATTCTATTGATGGTTTGGAGAAAAAGAGATACATATATCTCAAGAATTACGATCAATTGAAAAAATGATATCGGTAGCTACGTTTAAATATAATTAATTGTCAGTTGATAAAATATCGGTAGTCGCCATCGAAGCAATAAAAATTTAATCACTGCCAACAACAAAAAAGTTCAGCTATTGTTTATAAAGTTGAATTTGACAGAACGAAGAAAATTCATAAAATCATAAAAAGAAACCGATTCGCTTTTTAATGAAGTGTCTTATTTTGATCACTAGCAAACTAACCTATCTCTTGCAGACGACAACAATTGTGTGAAGTGTGACGATGTGCTCTCGCACTTGGAGCTGATAGATGACGAGGCAGATGCTCTCGATATCACCTTCGTCAAGATACGGGACATGCGCTACGCAAAGAAATACGGACTGACGAGGCTACCTGCGCTGGCGTACTTCCGTAGACGCTTTCCAAGTATTTACAGAGGTGAGTCAACATTATTATACAGTTTAAAGAATTATTCATAATTTAAATTTGTTTGCAAATAAAAGAGCAATAATGAATCACAGATCACATTATTTATAACTGGAAGCTTATCCTTTAATATTGTTTTCAGGAGATCTTATGGCGGAGACCCAAGTACTGGACTGGTTACAGAAGAATCGCTACCGTCATCCCGAGTTGAACCTTTTCATGTACACTACCATCGCCATCACAGTTGCCTTTGTTATGTACACCCTGTTCCTAATGTTCTGCTTCAAACCCCACCACGCTAAGTCAGCTTAAACACCTATTGTACAGTATTTGCAAGATTATTATATTCAACATAGGATACATGTGTTCAGTAGATTAACTATCAATGTTCAGTTTATTGTTTAGTGCAGTTAGGCTGTGACACTACGAATAGATAGACAAACAAGATAGGTATCACTGTGTCTTTATTCTAACACTATAGACTACACTATAGAAGAATTAAAATGTATGTAGATAAAGAAAAACGATTGAGGTACTTTTAACTAATATTATTTGACTGTCACTGTTGAATGTACAGCTAGAGTATATGCTTTGAATTGCTATTATTCGTTGTGTTTATTCATGTCACATCTGTAGTTTTGTTTCGCCCTGTTTAATAATTGTGCCAATATCCTTAGCTACCTAGTTAAAGAAAGAAAATAAATGTTTCTTAGATACAGAGTTGTCTTATTATTAACATTTCATGAAAATGAAAGTCATGATATGTTTCTCCTTAGTCATGTTAAAAATATACTTATTAAGCAATGGCAGTATCAAAGATGGTGAGAATGTTCATATTTCTTTGTTATTCACTTAAATACTTGTTTATAATGCAAAAATAAATTTTCCCAGCAATAATAGTATATTGGTAGTAAAATATAATATATAGAAGAGCTTCATTAAGTTAAATACAACTTTTACAAGCAGTTTTTACAAGCGTACAAAACTTTCGGTACCTTACTTGTAAAGCCACTTTCAATTTTAAAGACACTAAACTTTGATTGAAAAGATTTATACTATACGATGAAATTCCTAAACGAAAGGCTTTTTTATTCAAGCTTTTGAATGAATAGAGAGGTGTCCATTCATCGTCAGGAACAGGGAGGAAAAAAGCTGGATCAAACAAATATATTTATGACCAACTATCATATGTTATTTATACCTATCCTCTCTATCCATTTAAGCACTCTAGCCTTGATTTTATTATATATTATACATTCATAATTTATATATTGATTTTGAAACAAGTTTCGATTCTTATGATTCTAAAACTAATCTATTTATATATATATTACAAATAATAGAGGTATACAGTATAATCGTAACCTCTCTAAACTCATATACAATTTAACTACATTCGAAATACTTTATTAAACCATCCGTCAACATCAATAGCAGTACATCTATTTTATTTCACAGTCACAGTCCACACAGTCTCTTCTATTTGTCACTATCCACACTGTCTCTTCTATTTGTCACTATCCACACAGTCTCTTCTATTTGTCACTATCCACACAGTCTCTTCTATTTGTCACTATCCACACAGTCTCTTCTATTTGTCACTATCCACACAGTCTCTTCTATTTGTCACCATCCACACAGTCTCTTCTATTTGTCACTATCCACACAGTCTCTTCTATTTGTCACTATCCATACAGTCTCTTCTATTTGTCACTATCCACACAGTCTCTTCTATTTGTCACTATCCACACAGTCTCTTCTATTTGTCACCATCCACACAGTCTCTTCTATTTGTCACTATCCACACAGTCTCTTCTATTTGTCACTATCCATACAGTCTCTTCTATTTGTCACTAACCACAGAGTCTCTTCTATTTGTTGTAGTGGGAAAATCTAAGCGTTGAATTTTTATCACTTATAGCAAAAATTTGGGAAAGCTCGGGTCAACAGAACTCACTCTCAACTCCCACTAAATTAACTAGTTTAAGCGTGAGTACCGCCCGGCAGATATGATACCTATATCTTTAGTGACCAACCATTGGACTATTGAAACGAAAAAATGAGATATAAATAGTTTTATTCGACATCCTACCTAATTTACCAATAAACTAAAAACATAGAATAAATCTGTATCCTATAGTTCCGGCCGGGAATTAATAAATCCTAATTAAATGCAAGAGAATATCAGACACTATACAAATACAATCAGTTATTAAAAGCATAAACTTTATTTAAACACAAGATAACCGTTAAAAATCAATAGGACTATAATAATAGTCACGGCTAGTTCATGGTAGGGGATACTTTCGTTGGACGTTTAGCATGGGATACCAAGGATACAAATTAGGTATAGGACAGAGCCAGTCCTTTCACATAATTAAGCACCAAATATTTGAAGATAGCATGAGGCAGGGGTATACCGTTAGGGTTGCTCAGTGATTAGGCGGTTTCCATCCGTGTCACAACCGTACACATACACACTGGTAAATCCTGGCGTACGTTATGGTCCGGTGAAATGCATGGAACACACGCGATACCTCGTATGCCAGTCACTCGTGAAGATGAACTCTAGGGTGAGTGCTGGGTTACTGTTGTGACCACGAGTTCCGATTGGAGAGCTATCAAGCACTATCCTTTGACACTAAGGGGAACAATGAATGATGGAGCAAACGTATGACAAGAAATACGGGACTATCTCGGTTTACGAATAGACTTCAGACTTTAGACATTATTTACGATTGAAGATCAGACAAGATAACAGCCCCACTGCTTCACCTGAGGGAAGATAAATATCAGAGTGTAAGCAGCTAATTACGGTACAGAAAATTTAAAGTAGCAAATACCACATTATACCATTTCCCACATAATAGACCCCATGTATCCACTAGCTAACAATGAAAATGGCACCGATTAAAAATTGCTAAAAAATACTCACAATGACCAGTTAATGCACTACGAATAGCTGGTAATTGGCTGCGTGGAACGAAGCCTTTTTATATTTCAGGGCTATATAGGATAAACCATCCGCATTAACCGACCATAAATGGGAATTTTAAATACTTATTGTGAATTCTGGAACCTTTGAAACTAAACATTAAAAGATGGAAGATAAAAAATATTAAAACCTAGTACCCAACAGGATAGGTCATACAGAACAAAGGTACAAGAGACTTCAAGAGGGGAAAACGACGAGAAAAATAGACAAAAGCAATCTATATACACTCTAGCAGAGAGAAACATAGCAAGTGCGAATGCAGCAAAAACAAGTGACAATCCCGACCAAAACTTATCATCAATCATGAACTAGTAGAGTTTCACTTCAAAGTTATAGCTAATCACGGCCCACAAGTTTGATAAACAAACTAGAGCTTACCAATCTTTTTACCTACTCTCAAAAACTAAATGAAAAATTAGATTACTTCACCATTAGAGCAGTTAAACATAAAGGACACCGTAAACTAAATGAAAAATACTAACTAAATACAATTCACCATCATCGAGACTCCCTGTCACAAAAACGTGGCCCTGGTAATCTCTATCTATCTAACACCTAATTTAAACACACATCATGAATGAGAGCTGACCATAAACTGAAGAATTAGGTGCAAATCTCCGCTAGATTTCGACAGCCCTTAGCAGGTGAACGATCTTCTAAAAGGTAATAATTAAAATATTGGAAATCAGGGATTAGTGTGCACCACACATAAAAATAAATAAAGAGAACCTTTATTAAAGAAATAACCACTTCATTGTCACTAACCACACAGTCTCTTCTATTTAATTGTCACTAATCACACAGTCTCTTCTATTTGTCACTATCCATACAGTCTCTTCTATTTGTCACTATCAATACAGTCTCTTCTCTTTGTCACTATCCACACAGTCTCTTCTATCTGTCACTAACCACACAGTCTCTTCTATTTGTCAATATCCACATAGTCTCTTCTATTTATCACTATCCACACAGTCTCTTCTATTTGTCACTATCCACACAGTCTCTTCTATTTGTCACTATCCAAACAGTCTCTTCTATTTGTCACTAACCACAGAGTCTCTTCTATTTGTCACTATCCACACAGTCTCTTCTATTTGTCACTAACCACACAGTCTCTTCTATTTGTCACTATCCATACAGTCTCTTCTCTTTGTCACTATCCACACAGTCTCTTCTATTTGTCACTAATCACTCAGTCTCTTCTATTTGTCATTAATCACACAGTCTCTTCTATTTGTCACTATCCATACAGTCTCTTCTATTTGTCACTATCCATACAGTCTCTTCTCTTTGTCACTATCCATACAGTCTCTTCTATTTGTCACTATCCATACAGTCTCTTCTATTTGTCACTATCCATACAGTCTCTTCTATTTGTCACTAACCACAGAGTCTCTTCTATTTGTCACTATCCACACAGTCTCTTCTATTTGTCACTAACCACACAGTCTCTTCTATTTGTCGCTATCCATACAGTCTCTTCTATTTGTCACTATCCACACAGTCTCTTCTATTTGTCACTAATCACACAGTCTCTTCTATTTATCACTATCCATACAGTCTCTTCTATTTGTCACCATCCACACAGTCTCTTCTATTTGTCACTATCCACACAGTCTCTTCTATTTGTCACTATCCATACAGTCTCTTCTATTTGTCACTAACCACAGAGTCTCTTCTATTTGTCACTAACCACACAGTCTCTTCTATTTGTCACTAATCACACAGTCTCTTCTATTTGTCACTATCCATGCAGTTTCTTCTATTTGTCACTATCAATACAGTCTCTTCTCTTTGTCACTATCCAGACAGTCTCTTCTATTTGTCACTAACCACACAGTCTCTTCTATTTGTCACTATCCACACAGTCTCTTCTATTTGTCACTATCCACACAGTCTCTTCTATTTGTCACTATCCACACAGTCTCTTCTATTTGTCACTATCCATACAGTCTCTTCTATTTGTCACTATCCACACAGTCTCTTCTATTTGTCACTATCCACACAGTCTCTTCTATTTGTCACTATCCACACAGTCTCTTCTATTTGTCACTATCCACACAGTCTCTTCTATTTGTCACTATCACAGAGTCTCTTCTATTTGTCACTATCCACACAGTCTCTTCTATTTGTCACTATCCACACAGTCTCTTCTATTTGTCACTATCCACACAGTTTCTTCTATTTGTCACTATCCATACAGTCTCTTCTATTTGTCACTATCCACACAGTCTTTTCTATTTGTCACTATCCACACAGTCTCTTCTCTTTGTCACTATCCATACAGTCTCTTCTATTTGTCACTATCCATGCAGTCTCTTCTATTTGTCACTATCCATACAGTCTCTTCTATTTGTCACTAACCACAGAGTCTCTTCTATTTGTCACTATCCACACAGTCTCTTCTATTTGTCACTAACCACACAGTCTCTTCTATTTGTCACTAACCATACAGTCTCTTCTATTTGTCACTATCCACACAGTCTCTTCTATTTGTCACTATCCACACAGTCTCTTCTATTTGTCACTATCCACACAGTCTCTTCTATTTGTCACTATCCACACAGTCTCTTCTATTTGTCACTATCACAGAGTCTCTTCTATTTGTCACTATTCACGCAGTCTCTTCTATTTGTCACTATCCACACAGTCTCTTCTATTTGTCACTATCCACACAGTCTTTTCTATTTGTCACTATCCACACAGTCTCTTCTATTTGTCACAATCCACACAGTCTCTTCTATTTGTCACTATCCATACAGTCTCTTCTATTTGTCACCATCCACACAGTCTCTTCTATTTGTCACTATCCACACAGTCTCTTCTATTTGTCACTATCCACACAGTCTCTTCTATTTGTCACTATCCACACAGTCTCTTCTATTTGTCACTATCCACACAGTCTCTTCTATTTGTCACTATCCACACAGTCTCTTCTATTTGTCACTATCCACACAGTCTCTTCTATTTGTCACTATCCACACAGTCTCTTCTATTTTTCACTATCCACACAGTCTCTTCTATTTGTCACTATCCATACAGTCTCTTCTATTTGTCACTATCCACAGAGTCTCTTCTATTTGTCACTATCCACACAGTCTCTTCTATTTGTCACTATCCATACAGTCTCTTCTATTCGTCACTATCCACAGAGTCTCTTCTATTTGTCACTATCCACACAGTCTCTTCTATTTGTAACTATCCACAGAGTCTCTTCTATTTGTCACTATCCACACAGTCTCTTCTATTTGTCACTATCCATACAGTTTCTTCTATTTGTCACTATCCACAGAGTCTCTTCTATTTGTCACTATCCACATAGTCTCTTCTATTTGTCACCATCCACACAGTCTCTTCTATTTGTCACTATCCACACAGTCTCTTCTATTTGTCACTATCCATAGAGTCTCTTCTATTTGTCACTATCCACACAGTCTCTTCTATTTGTCACTATCCACACAGTCTCTTCTATTTGTCACTATCCACACAGTCTCTTCTATTTGTCACTATCCACACAGTCTCTTCTATTTGTCACTATCCACACAGTCTCTTCTATTTGTCACTATCCACACAGTCTCTTCTATTTGTCACTATCCACACAGTCTCTTCTATTTTTCACTATCCACACAGTCTCTTCTATTTGTCACTATCCATACAGTCTCTTCTATTTGTCACTATCCACAGAGTCTCTTCTATTTGTCACTATCCACACAGTCTCTTCTATTTGTCACTATCCATACAGTCTCTTCTATTCGTCACTATCCACAGAGTCTCTTCTATTTGTCACTATCCACACAGTCTCTTCTATTTGTAACTATCCACAGAGTCTCTTCTATTTGTCACTATCCACACAGTCTCTTCTATTTGTCACTATCCATACAGTCTCTTCTATTTGTCACTATCCACAGAGTCTCTTCTATTTGTCACTATCCACATAGTCTCTTCTATTTGTCACCATCCACACAGTCTCTTCTATTTGTCACTATCCACACAGTCTCTTCTATTTGTCACTATCCATAGGGTCTCTTCTATTTGTCACTATCCACACAGTCTCTTCTATTTGTCACTATCCACAGAGTCTCTTCTATTTGTCACTATCCACACAGTCTCTTCTATTTGTCACTATCCATACAGTCTCTTCTATTTGTCACTATCCACAGAGTCTCTTCTATTTGTCACTATCCACATAGTCTCTTCTATTTGTCACCATCCACACAGTCTCTTCTATTTGTCACTATCCACACAGTCTCTTCTATTTGTCACCATCCACACAGTCTCTTCTATTTGTCACTATCCACACAGTCTCTTCTATTTGTCACTATCCACACAGTCTCTTATATTTGTCACTATCCACAGAGTCTCTTCTATTTGTCACTATCCACACAGTCTCTTCTATTTGTCACTATCCACACAGTCTCTTCTATTTTTCACTATCCACAGAGTCTCTTCTATTTGTCATTATCCACAGAGTCTCTTCTATTTGTCACTATCCACACAGTCTCTTCTATTTGTCACTATCCACACAGTCTCTGATCCCAAACAGTAACTCTACACTATCGTTCTTTTTCTATCTAATGATGTAACAACTCTCAATTATTTGTTCAGTTCTCAGACAGAAATTATTGTGCGATATTTTGGCGTGATTCTTTCCACCTAAATAAATTAGGTGATTTAATGCTCCATTAAATTAATGGATAAACTTTGATATTTAACTTTATTCGGGTTTCTTAATTACAGATAATTACGAAGAAGGGATAGACATTTTTTGAAAGGAACATTAATTTCAATTAATTTTTTTACAAATAAACCTTAATTGTCAAATACATTTTTATTCTTATGCCACCATTTCCGGAAATATTTTCCTTTACATCTGTTATTATTATATATCTAGATTTTGTGTATTATATATCTAGATTATATATTGTCAGTTGTCACTCACCATTGCCATAGTATATGCTCTATAAAATAGTCACTAATAGAAATGTCATGTATTTGTCTCCCCTCACACAATGGAATATACAATAGCCCCATTGTACAGTGACCCTACTTCTATTGTTTACAATATTGGCAACTGTTCCCTATAGGGACACTTAAGTGTACAGTTTGGAGCTGTATCTAATGCGTCACGATACAAATACTTAGAAAGTGAGAAAAATAAAGTAACAAAACAATCTATAAAGTACATAAATTAAACTGTTTTAAGATATGTTTTGAAGGTCACATTTCCTGTATGTGTAATTAACTATAGAGTATATTAAAATAAAAACAATACAAACGAATACAATTTAATAGGTAGAGCTTAAACAGGAATAACAATTATCTTAAAGATTATATATCATTATTAAATATCAGTTTATTTACATGTTAAACCCTTAACTAGTTCCAGATGGTGTCAAAGTATATAATCATTGTAAGTGCTGAAGTCTTACAATATACCATAGTTATTTTAGCTCTAACATGATAAATGCGATGTTGAGATGCCTGTAATCCATCAAAAGCATGTCATCTTGACATCAATATTTCAAGTCCAATATTGTACCTAAATATTGACTGAATATTGGCTTGAGTAATATTTTATCAAGGGAAGTAGTGGCCATTTATTGGAAAAACCATACAAAGTATCGGCACACTTCAAATTATTTGAAATAAATTAATCCTTATACTTGTCTATATACATTAATTTTCGCAGGAAATATTTAATAATGTAAAGGAAAAATCTAGAATTTTGTTAAATAATTGCTGCAATATAAAAATTTAAAGTCTGTATTATACCCACAACTTTAACTTATGTTTATTCTTTGGAACATTTATTGTAATTTAAAACAACTCTTAATATAACTTGAAGATATTATGACTCAGCGTATAAATTTCAGTATTGGACTTTTCACTATTTTCAGCTTTTCTTCGATAGATATTTGGGACCAAGTAAAGATAAAGGACCAGAATTGAACCAAGTAAAGATAACCGACCAGAAATGAACCACGTAAAGATAACGGACCAGAAATGAAGTTAGTAAAGATAACGGACCAGAAATGAACCAACTAAAGATAAAGTATCATATATTAACCAAGTAAACATAACGGATCAGAAATGAAGCAAGTAAAGATAACGGACCAGAAATGAAGCTAGTAAAGATAACGGACCAGATATAAACCAAGTAAAGATAACGGACCAGATATGAACCAAGTAAAGATAACGGACCAGATATGAACCAAGTAAAGATAACGGACCAGAAATGAAGTTAGTAAAGATAACGGATCAGAAATGAAGCAAGTAAAGATAACGGACCAGATATAAACCAAGTAAAGATAACGGACCAGATATGAACCAAGTAAAGATAACGGACCAAAAATGAAGCTAGTAAAGATAACGGACCAGATATGAACCAAATAAAAATAACAGACCAGAAATGAACCAAGTAAAGAAAACTGATCAGAAATGGACCGAGTAAAGATAAAGGACCTGATATGAACCAAGTAAAGATAACGGACCAGAAATGAACCAAGTGAAGATAACAGACCAGAAATGAACCAAGTATAGAGAGAGGACCAGAAATGAAGCTGGTAAAGATAATGGAACAGAAATGAAGCTAGTGAAGTTAACGGACCAAAAATGAAGTTAGTAAAGACAGCGGACCAGAAATGGAACCATTAAAAATAACAGACCAGAAATGAAGCTATAGTTAGGATAGCAAACCAGAAATGAACCTAGTAAAGTTAAAGTTACAGGACCAGAAATGAAGCTACTAAAGATAACGGACCAGAAATGAACCAAGTAAAGATGTTATCGTCGGTACATTCATCGCCGTAAATTCATCGAATGGTAAATTCATTGCATGGTAAATTCACCGCGTGGTAAATTCATCGCATGGTAAATTCACCGCGTGGTAAATTCATCGCATGGTAAATTCACCGTGCGGTAAATTCATCGCATGGTAAATTCACCGCGTGGTAAATTCATCACTTGGTAAATTCATTACTTGGTAAATTCATCGCATGGTACATTTTAAAATTAAATTGATAGACTTAAATAAACATCTTTGCAAATAATTGCGACGACCTTACTTTAATTTTCATTGGATTAGGGTAACTTGTTTGTACTAATCTGTGTTGTTAGTTTATTTTAAATGATTGGATTTTTAGTAATAGAATGTCGTATAATTTTTACACATATATCAAACAATTACTATAAAATACTTTATATGTGGTTGATTGTATTAATTTATCATTTTACAGATATGCATATTTTTCTTTAATTTAAATTTTTATTATTTCTCAAGTTACGTATTTGTGTAGCTACTCATAGTTTGAACAACAAAATAACTGTGAATGCTACACCTCTTTGAAAATATGATGAGCAAAGCATAATTGCCTCAGTTAATGGGAACCAGGTTTACTAATTATTTAAGAGGTATTCATTACAATTTATCTATTTAAAAGTAATTTAGTTATATTTTTTGTGCAGTTGTAACGATAGAATTTAATTTTTAATATTAACGGTTTGCTTTAGCAACATAATCATATATTATTTCGTGGACCGACAATATTGGGACCCGAAAATTGGGCCTAAGACAATTGGGCCCAGGACAATTGGGTCCCAAGACCATTGGGCCCATGACAATAATAATTGGGCTCAAAGACCATTATATTATTTGCCCATTTTTTCAGAGTCTACTGTTTTAACTTAATTAAAGACCATTGCTACTGTAATAACTAGGGATGTGACAATATGCGTTTTGTATAAAAATATAGTCGTGAGCATAATTGAAATAAAGATTATTCCTAATATGAAAAAATATTCTTGTAATGAAAATATATATATTATTACATAGAACATATTCATTTCATGAATAAATACTATTAATCTTTTAAACTACTATAATTTTCTGTTCTGAGAGAGGTTATGTAAGGCTGTAAGCAACAAATTTCCTAGTTACAGTACCTCTATGAGTCTATATAGTGAACTCCTGTGAAGTAAATGAGTTAGGATGTAGCCAATAGAAAATAAGAATGTAGCTATTTTAGATGATTATACAATAGAAAATAAGAATGTATGTATTTTAGATGAAGAGACAATAGAAAATTAGAATGTGGTTATTTAAAGAAGGCTGTGGCCCACCAAGACATGCTGAGATTATTGGAGCATACAAGTCGAAATAAAGTTAATGTGAATTTGTTGAAACCTGTTCACTGTTCAATATTGAAGAGTTTCATAAATTATAATTACAAAATGTATTCTCATAATATCAACTAAATATTTCAGTGATAACTTTGTCAGACGATGTACACTACACATTGGATCCTCATGGCATGATTCAAGTTAAGACAACTTATTTAAATATTTCAAAGATTTTCATTACACCGAAACCTGAGATTAGTATCCAAATGTGATTAAACGGGTTTGCTAATATATACCTTATCAAGTGTATCAATCGAATTAAAAAATTATAAACATATTTTTAGTGAATATAAAACATAGTTCAAAGATAATATTGTCACTATCCTAGTAATAACAAAGTAACACTTCTTTATTGTGTCTTCTGTCCAATTTTTTTCTGGGCTCAATTGTTTTGGGACCAATTGCCGCGGGCCCAACCGTCCTGGGCCCAATTGTGGGCAGGCCCAATTGTCCTGGGCCCAATTGTCGGTGTACTATATTATTTGTAACGTTACAATGTCTTTTTACAAAAAATCATCTATTATTTACCTCTCTATTATTTGTATTATCTACCTTCCTGTTATATGTCACGGATGATTTATTATGCGATGAATTTACCTTCGATGAAATTACCATACAATGAAATTACCATACAATGAATTTACGGTGCTAGGACAATTGCCACCCGCGGACAAATGCCACCCGCGGATAATTGCCACCCCCGGACAGTTGCCACCCGGACAATTGCCACCCCCGGACAATTGCCACCCAAATAATTAATATCAGGCCTCTTAACTTTAAAAATGGTGATAAAATATGTATATTATTGTTGTACGATTAATTATTAATTATATACAATATAAGATAAAAAAAATATTATTCGGTTTCTGAATGTGCTTTTTAAATCTTATATTTTTTAAATCTTATATTCTTTAAATCTTATGTTATTGAATACTTTATACCACTTCTTTAGAAAGATTCAAAACTGTTTAATTCCCTTCGTCTATAACATTTTCAGGATTTAGGATTTTAAAAACATATTGTCTCAACCCTAATTATATTGTCAGGATTCTTAACTTGTAAATTATATTACTGGGTAGTAATATAAATACCTATTGTTTTTCCTTTAGCAAATAATTATAAATAAAGACCTATTCCGGGCGAGATATTTTAATTCTATTAATGGAATATCGTCTGCTCCAGAAATTTGGTTTACTAATGACTATATCACTGACATCAAAAGGAAATTCGTGGAAAACGAAAACAAGGGACTTGAAGAAGCAGTCAGAAAGGAAAATGGCTCCATGAACAAAGTCATCTACCACCGTGGGTGACAATGCTCATGGATGCAGAAAAGCTACTCTGTGAATGCAGTCACTTAAAAAGGAAAATATTAAATGTGTAATGAATTTTCTTAGCTTATAATGTATACAAATAATAATTAATCGTACAAAAATAATATACACTTTTCATCTCCATTTTTAAAGTTAAGTGGCCTGATAATAAATATTTGGGTGGCAACTGTCCGGGGGTGTCAATTGTCCGCGGGTGGCAATTGTCCGCGGGTGGCAATTGTCCGGTCACGGAATTTACCCACGAATTCCAGTTAAGATAAGGGACCAGCAATGAACCAAGTAAAGATAACGGACTAGAAATAAAGCTAGTAAAGATAATGGTTCAGAATTTAACCAAGTAAAGATAACGGACCAGAAATATAGCTAGTAAAGATAATGGACCAGAATTTAACCAAGTAAGGATAGCGGACCAGGAATGAATTATGACTGAAAAAGAAGAAGAAAATTTACCCCTCAGGATGAATATCAGTGGAGATTGCATTACATGCAAAGGGAACATATTTAATTTGGATGAATTGAGCACAGAAGAAGGCGCTTTTGAATTTCTACAAGCTCATTGATTTTTCAAAACACCACTTTGCAATAAAAATGTTCAATAACTAAGTGAATATTATAATTATTTTCCATTTATGATTTTGTTCAATAACTAAGTGAATATTATTTTAAGCATATTTTTTTATTTTATTTTCCTCTAATTGTCCTGGGCCCAATTGTCGTCGGGCCCAATTGACGAGGCCCAACTGTCAGGGCCCAATTTGATGTGAATTGGTTTTAAAAAAATTTCAGTTTTTGCAGATTTTTCGTTTTTCTTCCGGTTTTTCAGTTTGATCAATCATTTTTCCCGAATTTTTATCTTTTACGTTTATAATGATTTTAATAAAAAAAAATTCGTAATTTTTCGATTTTTCTGATTTTTCATTTCTCATGATTTTTTTCCAATTTTTATTTTTTTCATTTGTCAGTTTCAATGATCGTCTGTTTTTCTGTATTTTCATTTTATTCGGTTCAATATTTTTAACATTGAATAATATCGTAACTTAACTGTTAAAGCGTGACATTTTACTTGCACACTGTGCATTAGTAGCAAACTGTTTCACAAAATACAAATCATAAACACTTTCATTTACAACCATGTTAAGAACTAATGGAGTATTTCTCAGATTTCAGAACAACAGCACCAAACACATTGAGAAGATCTGTCTTCGACCACAACACAATTAGACCATGTCGAGTCCTTACAATCTAACCCCTTCCCACCTAGTGTACATTCTTCATTGGTGTTTTAACAGAGAAAAGAGAACTGTGAGGATGCAGTGGAAGTGACAGCTGAGAGCAGCCATTAGAGACACGAGAAAGAAACACAAAGAGACCCAAAGAGACACAAGAGACACAACAGACACAAAGAGACACAAAGAGACACAAAGAGACACAAGAGACACAAGAGACACAAAGAGACACAAAGAGACACAAAGAGACATGAAGAGACACAAATAGACACAAGAGGCACAAAGAGACACAAGGGACACAAAGAGACACAAGAGACACAAAGAGACACAAGAGACACAAGAGACACAAGAGACACAAAGAGACACAAGAGACACAAAGAGGCACAAGAGACACAAAGAGACACAAGAGACACAAAGAGACACAAAGAGACACAAGGAGACACAAAGAGACACAAAGAGACACAAGAGACACAAGAGACATAAAGAGACACAAGAGACACAAAGAGACACAAAGAGACACAAAGAGACACAAAGAGACACAAGAGACACAAGAGACACAAAGAGACACAAAGAGACACAAGAGACACAAAGAGAGACAAGAGACACAAAGAGAAACAAGAGACACCAGAGACACAAAGAGACACAAAGAGACACAAGAGACACAATAAGACACAAGAGACACAAAGAGACACAAAGAGACGAAGAGACACAAGAGACACAAAGAGACACAAAGAGACACAAGAGACACAAAGAGACACAAAGAGACACAAGAGACACAAAGAGACACAGGAGACACAAAGAGACACAAGATACACAAGAGACACAAGAGACACAAAGAGACACAAAGAGACACAAGAGACACAAGAGACACAAAGAGACACAAAGAGACACAAAGAGACACAAGAGACACAAAGAGACACAAAGAGACACAAAGAGACACAAGAGACACAAAGAGACACAAGAGACACAAAGAGACACAAAGAGACACAAAGAGACACAAGAGACACAAAGAGACACAAAGAGACACAAGAGACACAAAGAGACACAAGAGACACAAGAGACACAAAGAGACACAAAGAGACACAAGAGACACAAAGAGACACAAAGAGACACAAAGAGACACAAGAGACACAAAGAGACACAAGAGACACAAAGAGACACAAGAGACACAAAGAGACACAAGAGACACAAAGAGACACAAGAGACATGAGAAACTGAGGTCATTCTTAGGCAGTAATATTCCATAACAGTTATATTGAACTCTCACCAATACAATGCGACATTTTGGAACAGAAATACTAAAGATGATAGTTAGAATAAACTTGAATAAATTGGAATTATATTAAAGGACACACTATTTCCTAACACTCAATGGGCTATTTAAGGACACACTATTTCCTAACACTCAATGGGCTATTTAAGGACACACTATTTCCTAACACTCAATGGGCTATTTAAGGACACACTATTTCCTAACACTCAATGGGCTATTTAAGGACACACTATTTCCTAACACTCAATGGGC
Organism: Caprella mutica; assembly: GCA_947561585.1. Taxonomy (NCBI): domain Eukaryota; kingdom Metazoa; phylum Arthropoda; class Malacostraca; order Amphipoda; family Caprellidae; genus Caprella; species Caprella mutica. The sequence continues at coordinate 44,619 of CANNZV010003313.1, forward strand.
TATTTAAGGACACACTATTTCCTAACACTCAATGGGCTATTTAAGGACACACTATTTCCTAACACTCAATGGGCTATTTAAGGACACACTATTTCCTAACACTCAATGGGCTATTTAAGGACACACTATTTCCTAACACTCAATGGGCTATTTAAGGACACACAATTTCCTAACACTCAATGGGCTATTTAAGGACAAACTATTTCCTAACACTCAATGGGCTATTTAAGGACACACTATTTCCTAACACTCAATGGGCTATTTAAGGACACACTATTTCCTAACACTCAATGGGCTATTTAAGGACACACTATTTCCTAACACTCAATGGGCTATTTAAGGACACACTATTTCCTAACACTCACTGGGCTATTTAAGGACACACTATTTCCTAACACTCATAGGACACACTATTTATTAATGGGCCGTAAAGAATTCATCATTTATTATGAAGAGCATTTAATAAGTGTCACCAATAACTCATTTTTGGTGACATTTGACTGTAAAAGTGAATTAACATGAATGAGCCAAAAAGATTAATAGCATTCTTACAATTTTGATGGATGAGACTAAAAAGTAGAGAGATGTACTCCAGAAAAGGACCGCAATATTCTACTGCCTTGACTGCAGAAGATATGGAACTTTAATGGGGTGGAATGGAGCATATCGTCGCCTGCCTTCAATGTTACTTTAAATAAATCTATTTCTGTGAAATATTCTATATTATATCATAGGAGTAAATCAATAAAATAACAATAAATTTATTGTAATTTCTCATAAATTCCATATTATTTCATAACACTCGCACCTAAATTCAATTACGCCAACCTCATTCGTCCTACCCAACAACACTTCTTCCACCGCTATAAAAAGTAGAATACAGTTTTTGATCAAATGTACAGATGGGGGTCGTGAATATAGGACCAAATAATATAGGAAACTATAATGGAACAATAGATATAATTAACAATTTACAGATAAGCATTATTATATGAATGTAAATAAAAATAAAAATAAAATAATTTTATGGAAAATATCCCACTATATATTTGATTACCAGCTCCAGTCTGCTGTGAACATCTTCTGCTGCTGCACGCAGCTGTTCTTGTGGAATGAACATCTTTCCACGATCGCTGTAGAGAGTGCTTTAAGTCATCCACATTGCGATACATTTTTCCACAGGTCTTGGCTTCAAGGATGGACCAAACCGAAAAGTTCATGGGATTCAGATCCGGGGAGCAGGGAGGCCAAATTTCATTGAACCATAACCTAGGAATTTGCTCCCTTCACCAGTTCTGAGCAACATTCGCTGAGTATGACGTGGCACCGCCATAAAGTGATCCACGCCAAAATGATTCTCAGCTTATTCCAATATTGGCTTCAGATTGTTTTCAGAATAACATTTTGATTTAATTTCGACGCCTTGGGCTACAAAAATGAGGGAAGACCTCCATGTTTTTGAAATGGCAGCCCTGACCACTACGGAAGCTGTTTTCATGGCTCGGTACACGGTTTTTGATCATAAGGAATATCTTTAACATTCTTCCAATTTTTCTGTCCTTTCTTTGATTATGAACCAATTCAAATGTGAAGATCTTCTCTTCTGACCAAACAATCTCGCCAGTCGTGTCAGACTTGAAATATTTCAGAAGAAGTTTGCTTCTCTTCAATTCTTTACAGCTGCTGACAGGGTTTGTCTCTTTTGGAGGGTGAAAGAGGACATTTTCAGGTCTTCGAGTACGAGCAGTTTAATGGTTCTGAGAGACTCATATCAGCTGTCTTCGCTAGCAACGTGAAACAAATCGCTATGTGATAAGGTAATGCCTTGACTATTCTATCAACTCAATCACCGACTTAGGAACTACTTTCCCGAAAAGATAATTATGCTTCAAAATTATGTTTTCATACTTACGCGCCACCATATAAATGATGTTGTATAACCAAACTGAATTGATTTATATATTATGTTATTACTGTTATTACTAGGGTTGTGACAATATGTTCTTTTTTAAAGCATAGATCCCAAAAATATCATAAACGGATAGAAGTATATAAAGTACTATATATCCCAGCGGTATATAGTATTCGATACCATTTCATATCGTTTCGTCAATGATTTTATTGGCATCTATTATTTTTAAAGCATGTTGACACAACTCTAGTTATTACCATAAGAAATATAGACATTTTACCACCATCAACAGCTAAATGATAGTAGTTAGATTTCTAGGTTATTTTGATATGTAATATTTCCATATTTATTTCATAGGTAGTAACACCGCTAGACACATAAAATATTTTAAAAGATATATAAGCTGGTCTATAATAAAATAATCTATGAGTACTGTTATATGCTTGATTTTTAATTGATATGATTTAAAGCTATTTTTTCATCTGATATCATTAATCATGGTAAATATATATTATATTTATTTAAATTACAAACATGATATTTTTTTTATCTAAACAATAACTTAACAATTTCATCATAAGGAGATAAATGGGGACAAAATAAGCAATAATAAAATTTATGAGAGTTTTGGGTTGTGAAAGAAAATATGATTTCATTAAATAAAAAACTTCTACCAGAACTAATCTAAAGACATTAAAACTATGAAGGAGGTTTAAACAGAGACTTAAAAATAATTAACGTGTATTCAAATACTTCATAATTATCTAACAAGTTGCATTGATTAAGAATATGTGTTACCAATTAAATAATATAAAAAATCAAAGAACATCAGAGTTAACAATGAAATAGTTAAAATAACACATTGTCTTCATCACAAGTGCCATGTAGACTATATAAGTTTATACTAAAGTTTTCTAATAGATATTTCTCCTGCAGACTTAGATATCTCATTTCTCTTGGTTCTACCATTACAAATATCATTACGTTGCCAAAAACTGACAAAATATGAAGCAGATTAGCGAATCAAGCTATTAACCATCCAGAAGTTACCTAATAAGTTATTCTCACCAAAAGAAAACTTCTCTGACTAACTTTCTTATATGAACTATGGAAGAGAAATTCTTGGACTCTGGTAAAAATAAGGTCATGTGCTCAGTCGAACTTTGGACGCTTTGGTGAGTGGAAGGAAGTGTCTGCCTGTCTGTCAGATGGAGATAACACTCACCACGTGTTGCAACAAATCTAAATACCACCAAAGAGAAATAATATCAGTGACACTGGTACTTTAAATTAGGTAGTGTATCGGTTACTGATTTTATTTGATGTATTGATTCATCTAAAGTGTCTATAAAAACAATTATCTGAAGTATTTACTCAGTTGATTGACGGTGGAGGAAAAAAGAAATTATTTATGTTAGTGCAAGATAGTAAGAATTGCTTACATTAATATAATAGAGTGCATAACTGTATGCATTATAATGCCTTGTTCAGCTAATAAACAAATTCGTTATCAATTTAACGACTTCAAGATGTCCATTGAGAAAAAGTTTCCAGCCATTTACCCCACCCCTTATGTACACATCATTCGATGGAGTAAAATATGGGGCTGTCTCCCCCTCAGTTATAAACCAGAGGAGGGAAAATGGGCACTCTCCCGGTGGTGGATCTTCTGGTGTCTCTGCTGCATTGGTTTCAACATACCAACCTTCTACAACTGCATCCTCACTTCAGTCATGGAAGATAACAGCCTCACACTCTACGTCATGATACTAATAGTTGGAGTCATGAGCTTCACGGCAATATCCACTCACGTGCTCTTCCTTTTCTACCACAAAAAGTGGGCAAATTTTCTCGACAAATGGATGTTATTCGAGAGGAGATTTCCCACAATTTCAGCAGGAGTTCATTCTACTAAACTGATGCTTCCATTATGCTTCTATTGCTACTCGTACGTCGTATTCTTCATAATTAACATATTGAATGAGTTGAGGTACAATCTGATGTATGACAACGGCGTGGCAAGAATGTTGGCGCTGATTTACGTTTATGTTATCTACAGCTTCACTCTGTCTACACCCATTCTCTGGATAGTCATGAACTCGAAAATCATGAGCCTGTGTCTGCAGCACATCCATACCCAACTGGAAACTCTTGCAGATAGAACGAATCCAGAAAGCAAAGGCCTTAGTAACGGCTTGAAGGAAGAGATTATGATCGTACAGAGAAGGTCTTCGCACAATGATATAGAGCGACTGCAAGACGCAGTCATGGAGATGTCTAAGTTAATAGAGAGTTTTAAGGACATTATGGGGCCTTTAATGCTGGTTATAATACCCCATCACATTGTGTCACTCATATGTTTCCTTTACTGGACCATTGTGTCCATGCTTGTCTACACCGATTGGTATTTTCTGGTCAGTTTTGGTCTGTTGGCTTTTCAAGCCGTGGCTCCTATCTTCATCAGCGCCATCTACAGTGAGGCAGTAGAAGATCAGGTTCGTTACTTTTATACTCAACTACATTTATTTATTGAGAGCTTTTATAGAAACTGGAAGTATTCATATAATGAATAAATGAAAATTGTACCACTAAAAATTGTTCGTACTATTTTTATGTAAATACTACCACTGATTGCTTGTACTATTTTTCATACTTATACCGTTTTTCCTATAAAAATATAACTTGCTCAATTGCACATTTAAATCATTCCCATGTTTGTATCAGGTCACCATAGTTATCCATACAGACGATAAACAAAATTGTAATACAAGATCCTAAGCGAATGTTGTTTCAAATTAAAATAGTATCGACAAGTTAAGATAATTGTCTAAGAGAACTCTTTTCATTTTTTAGATGTTAGAATGTTTCTGGAACTCTGTGAATTAATTAAATAAGAACTACAGTTATGTGAAAGTCGAGACAACGGGTTATGGGCTTTTTCTATTGGATTAGTAACAGCAACTGGGATACATAATTTAAATTTTCTCTCCGCTTCAGTTTCTATACAACAACCAAACCACACTATGTCAAATAATTCATTATAAGTGTTATCGTGATAATTCTTTTCACCCACTAATCAGTTATTACTAATTTTTTCAATAATATAATTTTTTATTTCATAGGTGAAATATAAGAAGACACTCGTAAAAATTATGACTACTTCACAAGAAAAAACACAATTCATTTTTTGCTTTTTCGAAACGAAATCTGACATTTAAACTTCAAGAAATTGCTCATCAAAATATGCAAAACAAGCTCATATAGGAATTTATTAATTCTTTGAACTTTGTATTATATAAGCAATTTAGAAGTTAGCAACTTCAGTTAAATTCTCTAAATTTCATGAAGCTTTGGTGGATTATCATTATATTATATTTAACTGTAGAAAGTACTGTAGAGATGAATAAGATGGAAACACCCTGCAGCTATTCTGAGGAATACAGATTTTGTGCAGCTCCTCACGAACAGTTAAATTATGTTTATTTTAGTAGCAACTGTGTTGCGATTTGCTCTAACAATTCTATTTAGAGTCCAACAAATTTGCCAAAAGACAAATTTGCCAAAAGACAAATTTGCCAGAAGAGAAATTTGCCAAAAGACAAATTTGGAACAATGAAACGAAATCATAACCCTTAGTATCACTGAATGATCTTTTATTCTGTCTCTTAATTCGTTAATCATTTTAACTGTTAATATTTGTGCCACTAAATGATCATTTGTCTTTGTTCTTATTTTGAAGACACTTAAGCCTTTCATTCAGTACTAATCAGCCAGTTTTGGGAACTTGTTACATTTCTTTCACTTGAGCGTTTGACTTGTAATTAGATTGTCTGCTACTAACGTGTTTACTTATTTTTTGTGAATATTTTGTGTTTGTTGCTTTCCTTTCATTTCACCTGACCCTACTTTAACACCTGACCCTACTTTAACACCTGACCCTACTTTAACACCTGACCCTACTTTAACACCTGACCCTACTTTAACACCTGACCCTACTTTAACACCTGACCCTACTTTAACACCTGACCCTACTTTAACACCTGACCATACTTTAACACCTGACCCTACTTTAACACCTGACCCTACTTTAACACCTGACCCTACTTTAACACCTGACCCTACTTTAACACCTGACCCTACTTTAACACCTGACCCTACTTTAACACCTGACCCTACTTTAACACCTGACCCTACATTACTACCTATTCTTATATTACTAATCCTTACCTTACTACCAATCCTTACCTTACTACCAATCCTTACCTTACTACCAATCCTTACCTTACTACCAATCCTTACCTTACTACCAATCCTTACCTTACTACCAATCCTTACCTTACTACCAATCCTTACCTTACTACCAATCCTTACCTTACTACCAATCCTTACCTTACTACTAATCCTTTCCTTACTACCAATCCTTACCTTACTACCAATCCTTTCCTTACTACCAATCCTTACCTTACTACCAATCCTTACCTTACTACCAATCCTTACCTTACTACCAATCCTTTCCTTACTACCAATCCTTTCCTTACTACCAATCCTTTCCTTACTACCAATCCTTTCCTTACTACCAATCCTTTCCTTACTACCAATCCTTTCCTTACTACCAATCCTTATCTTACTACCAATCCTTACCTTACTACCAATCCTTTCCTTACTACCAATCCTTTCCTTACTACCAATCCTTACCTTACTACCAATCCTTACCTTACTACCAATCCTTACCTTACTACCAATCCTTTCCTTACTACCAATCCTTACCTTACTACCAATCCTTTCCTTACTACCAATCCTTACCTTACTACCAATCCTTACCTTACTAGCTTAAGTAAACACCATTGAAAACGTTTTAATTTTGACTCAGTTTTATAAAATTTTATTGGTGTATTCATATTGTATAAACTCTTGCTTTTAAATAAGTTATTCATTATTATATTCAAAATTGTTAGTGATGAATAATTTGACTATTTGTTATGCTTGTATCTTCCTAATATACCTCAGGCTTCAACAATTGTATCACTTGAACAAATAAATTTGTTTCCGTTAAAATCATTGATTTCTCTCTACCCTTTACGTGTATTAGTGATGCTATATACACATACAAGTCAAATTCATATATGTAATGTGGTCAATTTGAAGCATAAGATATATTGATAAAAAACACAAAATTCAACAGAATGTTTCTTTTTAATCAAATTAAGTTTGATTTCCGTCAAATTCATCTTTCGGTAAATTTGTTCTTTGGCTAATCCGTATTTCGTTAAATCTATTTTCGACGAATTTGGGATTCGGTAAACACTTATTCGGAGAATCCGGTTCAGCGAATTAGTTTTCGGTAAATTTAGTTTCAGCAAATTCGTTTTCGGAAAATCAGGCAAGACCCACGAAAACCATCAATGGGTGACCGGTCATTTCGCCGAAAACAACTTCGCCTCATGACACTATAACCGAAAATTGAAGAAGAAAATATTATACATTATAGATATAAAGATTGGAGGGGGGGGGGGGGGGTGACAAAATGTATACTCTACTGTTTTTTTACTGCAAAGTAAGTATACCTTATTTAGGTAAATAATTGTGATATTTTCGGCGAAAGTGTCGTGCGGTGGAAGTGTTTTCGGCGAAAGGACCTAGAACTGGTCATCAATGTGGCCTCTTTGAAAGAACGAGAGTCTGCCCTTTTTATGAGGTTATGAAAAAATGAAATATCTGAAAAACAGTTACGGTAGAACTCCTCTATAATGAAATCCTGTTTTGTGGATGTAGAGTCCTGAGTAAAGAAGTAGCCTCTATAGTGAACAAATTGTCTTCAGTCAGCCATAAAATGGCTAATAATTATTTAAACTAATGGCTATTTATGACAGACAAAAGAAAATTTGTTCACTATAGAGAGTACGTCCTAACTCAAGACATTACTTTATTATATAGGAAGTTATTATACATGCAGGAGCTCAGCTGTTTTTCAGATAAACAAAAAACATTACAAATAACAAGCTTTGCTTGTCAACAACAATTATAATGTCAAAATGTAAGATGTTTCTTTTTTTTGCCCAACTCTTGAATATCGATGCAACAATAACTGATGATGACGCACTTCAAAAAATAATGACATTAACCTGCAATTTTAACTCTGACTGTTTTGATACCGAGAAGAAAAGAGACACTATTAAATAGTTTTAATGTATACATATATGTGATATAGTTCAGTGCAAGACAATTCTACTTCTTCTGACCACTGCTTCTAGCCTAAATATATCATAAGAGATAATTGCTGAAGATCAGAGAGTATGTATAGATATTGTAACCAAGATATTCTGATCTTCAGCAAGTAGATTTTTATGAAAATGTCTCAAGGCAAGATTTTCATATACAAAATTGAAGTAGTAACTATTAATAAACAATGTAGTTGAACTGAAAAATATCGCCACAAAATCATAATTTTTAATATCAAATACAGGTGAAGCTGTTACAACGTCCAGTCTATATACAAAAAATGAGTCTTGTAGACAACAAAGGCCGTACTTTTTTAGGTACGAAGAGCCTATCAGATTTGAGAAGAATAGAGTTTTTCTGTTCTCTGGAATGAACTGGTCTGCAAAGACCCTGACAGAATATAACCTACAGCGGACATTTCTGTCTATAAAAACTCATTTTTGCTACATAGGCTGACCGTTGTATCCTGCGTGTTATAAGCCGCAATAAATCATCAGATATTTTGTTCATTTCATTAATATCTTAGGCAGGAGAGACCCATTTTCTACTCATTCATCATAGTTTTTAAATATTCATTGCCCCAACTTATCCAATGCTGCTACCAAATACACAATAGAGTATTTCAACTGGTACACTTTAAAGTCTAGGACGTTATTTCATCTGTGGTGGACACATGGCGTCCTTGTGTCCTACTGTCATCTCTCAATTTAATTAAAGGAACCAATAGGAAAGCCATTTTACAGCGCAATGTGACCTACTCACCAGAAGCCGTAGAAAACACAAATCAATGCAACACAATTTCAATGCTTTGCGTCAATGAATGTATTTTTATATCTATATCTACTTTGATATCGATACATATTTCTATCTCCAGTTATTCATTAAAATGTTACAATAGCAATAATATTTTTCTATATAAAATGTTGAACATCATAGTGTGAGTACCAACTGGAAATTATTATAATTAATTAAGTACTATATTCATTCTTGGAAAATTTAATTAGAAGCTCCATGTTTTTGTTTTTATAATTAACTTTAATCACCATTTAATTTTTACACAGACCAATAATCGTGAGTATAAATCGCTTGTTTGCAACAACAACGTCATAAACACAAAAACATGTATTTTAGAGTTATCCATATAGACATATAAATCATAAAATGCTGATTATTTTGGTGAAAAAATCATCATTGTAACTTTAAAATGTACCGCTAGAGAGGCTAAATGTCCTAACGATATACCATTAAATGTACGTTCATTACAAGTACTGAAATGCCTCTCCTGAAAAACAGCTATTCTGAAGTTATGACACTCTCCTCGCAAAGTAGCAAATTAATCTTTTGTGAAAAATGTTAGTTTGTAAATTGTACAAATACTAATGTAATAATTTTGGAATTTCTATTATTTCAAAATTTTACCAGTAGTTTTTTAACACAAATTTTTTGAATTAAACATTACCAGGTAACACCGAAAAGAACAATAAAATTAAACCAAGAACTTTCTAGTTACTATATGTAGTACAGTATCTGTTGTTCATCCTTTGCTTAATTTACTTAATTAATTGTATAGTTAATACACTAATATAAAATCATATTAATATATTAAAATTATATAATTAATATAACGGGTTTAAAATTATATTTAAATATGAGTATACGTGTTATCAATACATATAAGCAGATTGAAAAAAATATATATATTTTCTGCTCTCAATAGTTTATTTTATAAATCATTATTATTAGTTTATTCCTATATAATTATCAAAGACTTAACAGACTATTATTACATTCGCAGAATGCAGAAAGGTCATATTTTACACGGCATTTATTTATTTATTTATCATCTTGTTATTCGCTTAACTGAAAAAGTGTTCAACCAAATTGCCTGAAATTTGGTGAAACGATTGGTCCATGTCCAGTGACCTGCTGCTAGTTTTTTTGGGAGTGACCCTGTCAAAGGTCAAGGTCACGGTCTTTTATAACTCAAAAAGTATCGAACCATATTGCATGAAACTTGGTGGAACGATTGGTCAATATGCAGGAACTATTTTGATAGATTTTGGGAGTGATCGGGTAAAGGTCAAAGATCAAGGTCAAGGCCATTTGTAACTCAAAAAGTAGTCAACCAAATTGTCTGAAATTTGATGATACAATGTGTCAATGACCAGGAACGATCTGGCAGAATTTTGGAAGCGATCCGGTCAAAGGTCAAGGCCAAGGTCATTTATAACTCAAAAAGTATTGTACCATATTGCATGAAACTTGGTGGGACGATTGGATATCATCCAGTTAGCAGTTTCCCTAATTTTGGGAGAGAAGGGGTCAAAGTGGAGGCGAAGGTATGCGCTCTACCGAGTGCACATAATATAGTTATCTCATGCTTCACAATATAATATATAGTTAAACTAATAACTTATTAGTGCTTTTAAACCACTCTGCAAATATATATTTATAAATTAATAGCTTCGAAAAATATAGCATAACATACGTCAAATAAGAATTTAATATTGGATGGATGTTTTATCGTTATTATTAAAATATGATCTTGATATTTATATACTGATATGAATTTATATATTGTGTTTTACTTTAGGTATTTCTAATACTTTCTTAATAGAATTCGTAAATACAATTAAATTGATTTGCAATTCTTGAAAATATAAAATGTAATAAAATTGATATATATATTTTTAAAATCGTATCAATTTCCAATTGGATTAATTATTAATATCGATCTAAATTGATAGTAATCTATAAAGCCCGGACAAATGCCATATAGTCCTAAAATGCCTTATAGCCTTAGAAAGCAGTAAAGTCCTGAAATGCCATAATTGCCATAAAGTCCTAAAATATCATAAACTCCTAAAATGATACGAAGTCTTATTTTAGGCTAATTTGTTAACTCGGTAAAGAATGTTGAAATTCAATCGAAATCTGTCTGAATTATTATATAAATAAACCAATCCTATCGCTTCAAGACTTAGCACAGTCTACACTGTATTTAGTTTTCTGTAATCCTCAACATCATTTTTTTTAGCAAAGACTCTGCCATGAACAAAATTATAAAATAACGAATAATCAATATAATACACTATTCGAAGAGAGAGATATATATGTAGAACCTAGTAATATTTGTAATGTTCACACTAGAACAACTGTCAGGTATTTCAATCTAACCTTTGTTGTACTCATATGCTAAATTTGAATAAATATACTATGAACAACATTTATTAGATTTTAGGGATATATTGTTTATTTATTTATTTTTCACAATTTCAATTTAAAATGCCTAGTCTATAGATTATATACACTAAATTTCCAGTTCATCGTAAGCACCTATAATGTTAATTTTAAAAGCGTATGTATAAGTCCTAAAAGGCCTTGTTTTAGGTCCTAAAATGTTTTTTTTATAGTTCCAAAAGGTCCAGGGCTTTAGTAATCAACTTAGAAACCACCTCACTGCCGTTGTAAATAAGCATCGTACGGGGTGGTTCTGCTCTGCTAGAAGTCTCGTCGAATGACATTTCGTAGACATTGCATTACGTCAACGAGAGGTTTCGTCGATGAATTTTCTCAAAAGAGATAGTGACACATTCTAATATAAGTGCCCTAAACAATCATGAAATGTATAGTACAACAAATTAGCAGAAGCAACAAACTACATAATGGCCATTTATGTTGAGAGTTATGGACGAAATTTTCTGTCGTCGAAATGTCTTTCGACGAAACGTCTGCACGCCGATGTTTCTTGCGCATCTCCCAAAAGATCATCTTTAATGTAGCGTTCCACATTCTAAACTTTACTAACTTTTTTAATAATGGTTCTATATGAATTCAGTTGTTTGAGTCTTTAGAATTGCATACATATATGTCAACGCAAACGACTATGCAGCAAGAACGGCATTAGGTGAATAAATGTTAGACAAGGTTTTCTATTTACAGGATTTCTTTCAGCTGCTAATGTTTTCGGGTGAAGCACATTTCCATATCCATAGAGAAGTAAACAATCACATCGTCGTTACTGGTGCAATTCTAACCCTCACTGGACAGCAGAGACACCATTTCATTCACCTCGAGTAACCGAGTTGTCAACAACGGTGACCGGACGTTTCGTTACTTGACGTTTCGTACCCGAACGTTTCGTAACCGGACGTTTCGTTACTAGGACGTTTCGTTACCAGGACGATTCGTGACCAGGACGATTCGTGACCAGGACGATTCGTTACCAGGACGATTCGTTACCAGTTTTTTTTTTTTTTAATTTTATGAAATGGAAACGATTTTTTATTAGATATGGGTTACAGACTATAATTTTATATCAATCCCATAGATTGTAAATTTATACTACTTTAAAAATAATGTCTACTTTTTAAACATATTTTTTATTCGTCTGGTTATACATTGATTTTAATCAGATGTATTGAAATTAATAATCATTACTTAATTTCTTTGATTAGAAAAACTGGAAGTGAAAATATCATGGATACCAACCGATAGAGAAGTTAAATAACAATAATTCTATCTATCTTTTTGTCCTCCTATGATCGAAAATGTGATTCAGTCCGAGAACTCGGAGCTTACCCTACATTGGGAAAATCTTTTGTTTTTCATAATTTGGAAAAAAAATTAACGTTAGTGTAAAATTCCAATTACCAGATGTTACAAGTTACCGAATGAAAATAACTTAATGAAAAATTTTGCGAAAGTAATAATTATTTTCGATCATATAAGAAAAGACTATATAATTTAAAATTTCAACTCTTTATTCTTATTCTATATACTATTTTCTATTATGTTCGGAAACTTCCAGTAATTGGTTCACATAGGGGAAAAAAATCAATACATATTAGTCTATAACTCATTTCGAATTAAAAAAAATCATTAGTAACGATTCGGAACGAAAAATATGGTAACGAATTGTCCTATAGTAACGAAACGTCCTAGTAACGAAACGTCCGCTAACGAAACGTCCGGGTACGAAACGTCCTAGCACCGTCAACAAGATAGTGAAATTTTCGGACCCGTTTTCATTGATACAAATATTAATGGTAATAATTATCTCTATTTACTCCACTTCCATTTTTTATTTTCTTTTTCGATTTGATCAGATTCAAGAAAAAACTGCTCATCATTGGTTAAAAGCTGTCAGACAGTGACTAAATGAAAAGGTTCCAAACAGGTGGATTGGCAGAGGTTCATAAGAATACATGAACATTAATTGTACGCTAAGATTTCTTGTGATTTCTTTGTATGTGGATTCATGAAGCATAAGGTTTATCTTATCTCAACCCAGGAATATCAATGAATTGAAGAACAGAATGCAGAAGTAATCTGGGAAATGTTACATATTACTATAAAATTCATTCCAAAACTATCTAAATTTAGTCATCCAAAACAATTGATGTCAAATGAAAATCAAATGAAAAATAAACCTAAATAACAAAATTTTAAAATCCTTAGATTGTTTAAAACCAACCGAATTCAAATTGAACCCCAATATCAAAGGTCCCTCCACTCTAATTTTTTTATTTCTCTATTCACTAGAACTAAGGTTACTGGTTATAATATGTAATTTAAGTTTTGTTTTCGTTCTTTCGTCTACCCTGTGAATTTCAAGCAAAGAAAAAGGATTCAAAACTATAATAAAGTTTTGTTCATTCCAGTTTACAGAACTATAATAAAGCTTTTAGACATATTACAAAAGGCTACCTATGCCGGTATCTAAATACCATTACACTAAATAAAACATTAGGTACCTAAAAATGAACCTATATACCTAATTACCATTAAATTTACGATAAAACGTGATAAGTTAGAATAAAGCCTTGTTCTTCTATTGAATCTCAAAAAGAGTGAAAGTGGAATAGAAAGATTTCTTATATAATTAATTATGAACAGAATACTTGATCGATTTCTTTTCTGTTAACTGTTATATATTATATAACCTAAGCTCTACAAATTTAAAGCAATTCCAGATTGTTTTAGATTTAGAGTGGAGAGGACCTTTAAAGGAAGTTTTAACACTTTAAATGTGAATAAGGTGCTAGCCTACAGGTACACTTTGGTGATATTTCATTAGTGTATCTCAGTAGCCAGGTAAGTGATGTCCTTACTCTTCTCTAAAGTAATTTGTAACTTCCATCTATTTGAATGAACTTAGTTTGTAATAGGACTAACTTAACTTTTTTGCGCAAGAATCACTCTGTTGAATGCTTTATAATGATGCTATTGTATATTTTTAAGACTGAGCAGTAGCATTACTGTGCTATTTGACGTTAATTAATGTGTATGACGTTAATTAATGTGTATGACGTTAATTAATCCTGTAGTACATCCAAATCACTGTAGAGTTTCATTCGGTGAAATATTATAATAACCTCTTGTTTTAAATATATTAACGATATTATTACAGTGAAATCCTCAGATATATAGAAATAATAATCTCCTTCATCCGAGAGTGTTAAAATACTCCCCCTGACGTTAGTATAATATGGCAAGTAAATATCATCTCATCCGAGAGATAAATAGTGCGGTGTGTCAGTCCCCAGGTCTCGGGGTAAAATATGCACACTCCATTAGCAACAACAACATCCCTCCTTTGCACCAGAGTGTTGTCGTGATTACCATTCTAAAACTCATTTTAAAATGGGGTGACTTCTAAAAACTAAATGGCTTAAAAAGTATTGAGCTGAGAGCTTATAAAAGAAGTGTTTAGATAGGATTATAGTTTCGAATATGATTCACTAAAATAACGGTGCTAGGACAATTGCCACCCGCGGACAATTGCCACCCGCGGATAATTGCCACCCCCGGACAGTTGCCACCCGGACAATTGCCACCCGGACAATTGGCACCCCCGGACAATTGCCACCCCCGGACAATTGCCACCCAAATAATTAATATCAGGCCTCTTAACTTTAAGAATGGTGATAAAATATGTATATTATTGTTGTACGATTAATTATTAATTATATACAATATAAGATAAAAAAAAATATTATTCGGTTTCTGAATGTGCTTTTTAAATCTTATATTTTATAAATCTTATGTTATTGAAACTTTATACCACTTCTTTAGAACGATTCAAAACTGTTTAATTCCCCTCGTCTATAACATTTTCAGGATTTAGGATTTTAAAAACATATTGTCACAACCCTAATAATATTGTCAGGATTCTTAACTTGTAAATTATATTACTGGGTAGTAATATAAATACCTATTGTTTTTCCTTTAGCAAATAATTATAAATAAAGACCTATTCCGGGCGAGATATTTTAATTCTATTAATGGAATATCGTCTGCTCCAGAAATTTAGTTTACTAATGACTATATCACTGACTATATCAAAGGAAATTAAATACAAGGGACTTGAAGAAGCAGTCAGAAAGGAAAGTGGCTCCATGAACAAAGTTATCTGCCACCGTGGGTGACAATGCTCATGGATGCAGAAAAGCTACTCTGTGAATGCAGTCACTTAAAAAGGAAAATATTAAATGTGTAATGAATTTTATTTTCTTATAATGTATACAAATAATAATTAATAGTACAAAAATAATATACATATTTCATCTCCATTTTTAAAGTTAAGTGGCCTGATAATAAAAATTTGGGTGGCAATTATCCGGGTGGCAATTGTCCGGGTGGCAACTGTCCGAGGGTGTCAATTGTCCGCGGGTGGCAATTGTCCGCGGGTTGCAATTGTCCGGTCACGAAAATAACATACATACAGGGAATGGAGAAAACATTTAAATGAAAACAATTTGCTGTTTTTACGTGAATCCAGATTTGTGCGATACTCCCAACGAAAAGATTTAATTTAGTTGAATTTTTCACTCAGACAACTTCGACATTCACCCAAATCTGTGCTTTCCTATGGACGTTTTTCCTTCTCTTTCAAATGAAGTCATAACTTTTGAGACCGAAACTCTTCAAACATTAAGCATTCGAACAGTTTCTGTTACACTAACGCCAGCCATACGAGCACCAACAGTTTCACCACTTTCAAAAATCGAAAGACATGAAAAAAATTATGATTTTCATTTATTTTTCTTGAATATCTGATAAAAAAGCAGCTACTTAAACAGAATGAATGAACATCTCTACACATTTAAAAAGAAAGGACATTAATATATGTCAAGCTTGGCTTGTCTTTAATATGGTCAAATATTGTTAGGCCAAAATGTTGAATATTTTAACTTTTATATTACAGACCTATAAGGATTTGAAGAACTTGGTTTAATCATTAATCTGAAGATTGTGCAAAATTTAGTTCAGTACATATTGTCTTATATACTCTTTAAAGTTTTTGATACTCTGTGTGCAACAAAAACTAGTGAACCACTAATATGACGCTGAAAAAAATTGAAAATCTTTGTTTTGACTTCCAATTAGAATTTGTTAAACATTCATTGTATATTCGGTCTTAATTTAAATGATTAATTATCTGATGTAAATAAAATATAAGTAATAAACTTTCTACTGTTTATTACCTTTACCCGAATATTTATAACTATTGGATTAATTATACCTACCTCATATTCAAAACTAACGACGTACAATCTTTTTCTTTAGACTTGAAATTATTAGCAACTCGGAAGTATATCGGATATTGCAGTATATTGATTATAAAACTTTAAAAGAATGTACAAACAAAAATAAACTTTCGAATTCCATGGGGTTTATAGCAAAAAGTTAAGGAACATTAAAACAAAATGCTCGAAGAGGACCTTCAATACTTTATCTTTCTGTTCACAGGTTTTCACACTAAATTCACTACATATGATCACAAGAACAATAAAGAGGTAACATATAATAATTAACCCTTCACTTTTTGGTGCATCAAATATAATACAATTAGAAGAATTTATTAATTAAGAAATGACTTCAATAATACATTAGTGCTTTCCCGCATGTTCGCACTGAATTTATTTTGTGTTCAGGTTATTATATAATTAAAGCAATTATCTTCTGTGATTGGTGACTAGATTTTAATGTCGTTTTTTAAGAAAAATAATGTACATAAATAAATGAATTTACTTATCACTTCATATATTTTCACAAATTATTTCTTGATCCATTGCTTGATATCGCAAATTAGATACCAACAATATTTGGATCATTGACTCGGCGAAATATTGACGGAAAAAGAAGCCGTGAAGATAAATATTTATTTATATACAAAAGCAAATATTTTATGTAATATAAGAGAAAGAATGCCTTTTTTTTCTATGAAATAATTCAATTTTTCACATTTTTCTTTAATCTCTATACTTTGACGTAATGTTAAGGAACTTCTTTTTCTTTTGTTGCAATCAACATTTACATGTCAGAGGTCATTATATTGGGTTAATTAGATTGTAAAATGTAACACTAATCAATAAAAAGAAGGTTAAAACAATATTTTTTACAAAAATCACAATTTTTTCTCATAAAAATGAAATTGCATAAATTTCGCATTCCTTAAATTGTTTCCATAAATCATGAATCCAACTGTACTTACTAATATCTACAAACTATTAATATACACCACTATTATTCAAAGAAGTACAATTTACAACACTCCATACATTATTCTTTCCATAAATTATGTCTTCCATATATTATGTCTTCCATAAATTATATCTTCCATAAATGATATCTTCTTCTATATGACAGGTATTCCATAAATTTACATTCCATATAATTATAACTTTAGTGTCCGGAAAACTGTCAGGCGGAAAACTGCCGAAGCGGAAAACTGCCAGACGGAAAACCGCCAGTCACTTACTGGGAGTTTAATGACTTCAGTCCATAATAAGATTTGAGTTTATAAAAAAAGCCGTTCGCCCTTCGTTAAGGAGTTAAGGGGACATTCATTTGTACTTAGTTTACAAAACAAACTCAATAGTTAATTGTAACCAAATTTGTTAGTTTTTTTAATACATCATTATATAAATATTACAAATTCAATTTAGAAATTAAAAACTATAATCTTCCTTAGAAAATACTAAGAGAAGAAACAAAGAAATAATAGTATCAGGGACAGAGTACAATTTCATTGTTTACACAACGCATCTTTACATCATCAGTTCATAAATGGTTTAGTGTCAAATTAGTTCTTTTTTTTGTTTATAATTTGAAAATTGAACAAGCCTTCAAGCTTAATATTCGCTTGTATTCATTACAAAACAACTTCGATTGATCTTTGTGAAATATTTAGAATTTGCAAACCAACATCTATGATTATTAAACTGCTATTACCTTCCTAATTCTCTGACAATTTCGCTCGATCGAATTGGAGTGCATATTAATTAATAGTACTTTTTACATATAAATGAATATTATACAAATGAAAGTGTTGTGTGATTGAGATGAAGAATAAAATTGTAAATGTAATAAATATTGAAAATACATATTAGTTGATTTAACATTCACTTAATTTATTATATAATTCAAAAATTATATAATTGTGAGAAAATCTAATTAGCTAGTAATCACAAATCAGTACACGGGTTTTTAACGTTTGCTTCGGAACCAAAGGCTATATTGCTTAACTCAATACAAAATTGAAAATAAGAGACTATATACGTAACTTAACAAGTTTTTTAAAATGTACGTGACTTAGCATGCGAATACGTTAAAGATGGAAATTATAATTACTTTGTGTGTACTTAAAGGTCACCTCCACTCTAACTTTTTTATTACTATATTCAATAGAGCTAAGGTTAGTGATCGTAATGTAATTGTAATGTAATTTGAGATTTGTTTCCGTTCTTACTACTACCCCTATGAATTTCAAGCAAAGAAAAAGCCCGCGTGTTCGATGGGCTAACTAGATCCGACAAATTCAAAACAATAACAAAGCTGATTCCAAGATAATGGATCCATATAAAGAATCCAAGTACCTAATTAAGTATTTCTTATTAATAGTTTTCATATATAATAAAAAAATTCCTATCTAGAGAACTGTTATCTTTAAACACTGTATTTTAATAGGTACGTACTATGTATATACGTACCTACTCAATAATGCGGGATTATTCTTCTAATGAATCTCATAATGAAAAAACCGAAATGTGAATATTTCTTATATAATTAATTGTGAACAGGATACTTGGTCGATTTAAATTCTGCTTACTGTTATATGTTATATAACCTTAGCTCTACATATTTAAAGCAATTGCATATTTTTTAATTTAGAGTGGAGAGGACTTTTAAGTTTCGTTTACAGTGTGTACAGCTTTGTCGAAATATTATTTTCCTTTGAATATTAAGTAATCCAATTCTATATGGTTATTACTTTAAAAATGAATGTCCCCTTAACTCCTTAACAAAGGGCGAACGGCTTTTTTTATTTATTCAAATCTTATTATGGACTAAAGTCATTAAACTCCCAGTAAGTGACTGGCAGTTTTCCGCCTGGCAGTTTTCCGCATGGCAGTTTTCCGCATGGCAGTTTTCCGCTTGGCAATTTTCCACCTGGTCGTTTTCCGCTTCGGCAGTTTTCCGCATGGCAGTTTTCCGCATGGCAGTTTTCCGCCTGGCAGTTTTCCGTGTACCGTAACTTTACTGTAATAATCCTGTAATAATAATTTACTGTGATAATAATATATTGCTTATGTTTCAAACTAATGAGCAGAGCATTGCAGTGCTAAGGCATTGGCACTCCATAGAGACTTACATAGGACATCAATCTTCTGTAATGTCTTCCCATAGGAATACCATAGGAACATACTCTATGTAATGATATGCCATAGGAATACCATAGGAACATACTCTATGTAATGATATGCCATAGGAATACCATAGGAACATTCTCTATGTAATGATATGCCATAGGAATACAATAGGAACATTCTCTATGTAATGATATGCCATAGGAATACAATAGGAACATTCTCTATGTAATGATATGCCATAGGAATACAATAGGAACATTCTCTATGTAATGATATGCCATAGGAATACAATAGGAACATTCTCTATGTAATGATATGCCATAGGAATACAATAGGAACATTCTCTATGTAATGATATGCCATAGGAATACAATAGGAACATTCTCTATGTAATGATATGCCATAGGAATACCATAGGAACATTCTCTATGTAATGATATGCCATAGGAATACAATAGGAACATTCTCTATGTAATGATATGCCATAGGAATACAATAGGAACATTCTCTATGTAATGATATGCCATAGGAATACAATAGGAACATTCTCTATGTAATGATATGCCATAGGAATACAATAGGAACATTCTCTATGTAATGATATGCCATAGGAATACAATAGGAACATTCTCTATGTAATGATATGCCATAGGAATACCATAGGAACATTCTCTATGTAATGATATGCCATAGGAATACCATAGGAACATTCTCTATGTAATGATATGCCATAGGAATACCATAGGAACATTCACTATGTAATGATATGCCTTAGGAATACCATAGGACTCAGGAGTTTTACTGTACTTCCAAACTACGTATTAGCACTTTGGTGATGTACTATCAGAGAAAAGAGTCACTGTGATGATGTACTATAAGAGAAAAGAGTCACTGTGATGATGTACTATCAGAGAAAAGAGTCACTGTGATGATGTACTATCAGAAGAATGAGTCACTGTGATGATGTACTATCAGAGAAAAGAGTCACTGTGATGATGTACTATCAGAGAAAAGAGTCACTGTGATGATGTACTATCAGAGAAAAGAGTCACAGTGATGATGTACTATCAGAGAAAAGAGTCAGTGTGATGATGTACTATCAGAGAAAAGAGTCACTGTGATGATGTACTATCAGAGAAAAGAGTCACTGTGATGATGTACTATCAGAGAAAAGAGTCACTGTGATGATGTACTATCAGAGAAACGAGTCACTGTGATGATGTACTATCAGAGAAAAGAGTCACTGTGATGATGTACTATCAGAGAAAAGAGTCACTGTGATGATGTACTATCAGAGAAAAGAGTCACTGTGGTGATGTACTATCAGAGAAAAGAGTCACTGTGATGATGTACTATCAGAGAAAAGAGTCACTGTGATGATGTACTATCAGAGAAAAGAGTCACTGTGATGATGTACTATCAGAGAAAAGAGTCACTGTGATGATGTACTATCAGAGAAAAGAGTCAATGTGATGATGTACTATCAGAGAAAAGAGTCACTGTGATGATGTACTATCAGAGAAAAAAGTCACTGTGATGATGTACTATCAGAAGAAAGAGTCACTGTGATGATGTACTATCAGAGAAAAGAGTCACTGTGATGATGTACTATCAGAGAAAAGAGTCACTGTGATGATGTACTATCAGAGAAAAGAGTCACTGTGATGATGTACTATCAGAGAAAAGAGTCACTGTGATGATGTACTATCAGAGAGAAGAGTCACTGTGATGATGTACTATCAGAAGAAAGAGTCACTGTGATGTACTATCAGAGAAAGGAGTCACTGTGGTGATGTACTATCAGAGAAAAGAGTCACTGTGATGATGTACTATCAGAAGAAAGAGTCACTGTGATGATGTACTATCAGAGAAAAGAGTCACTGTGATGATGTACTATCAGAGAAAAGAGTCACTGTGATGATGTACTATCAGAGAAAAGAGTCACTGTGATGATGTACTATCAGAAGAAAGAGTCACTGTGATGATGTACTATCAGAGAAAAGAGTCACTGTGGTGATGTACTATCAGAGAAAGGAGTCACTGTGGTGATGTACTATCAGAGAAAAGAGTCACTGTGATGATGTACTATCAGAAGAAAGAGTCACTGTGATGATGTACTATCAGAGAAAAGAGTCACTGTGATGATGTACTATCAGAAGAAAGAGTCACTGTGATGATGTACTATCAGAGAAAAGAGTCACTGTGGTGATGTACTATCAGAGAAAAGAGTCACTGTGGTGATGTACTATCAGAGAAAAGAGTCACTGTGATGATGTACTATCAGAAGAAAGAGTCACTGTGATGATGTACTATCAGAGAAAAGAGTCACTGTGATGATGTACT
>CANNZV010003314.1:23-22519 GCA_947561585.1 Caprella mutica
ACTCCTTGGTGTCTTTCTCTCCCAGTACATGCCCCATCTCTGCTCTGGGTAGGATGAGAGATGTGGAAGAGAACCGTGTGTGTGTAAGAAAACCTTGTGTGGAAGAGAACCCTTTTTGTATATCAGTCTTTATGTCCCAGTACACACTCTAGGTAGCCAAAATGAGCTGCCAGTATAGTGTAAGGTCCTCCTTGCTAGACAAGGAGTTACTCTTGCTGCTTGCTGGATAGGCTCTTAAGAAATATTTTATTAGTAGACAAATATAATTACTTTTAGATTCTGGACATGTTCTTTGTCTTCTTCCCATGGAAGAATGACATAAGATAATTGTGTCCATATCATAGTGGCTATCTGGTTGCAGAATGTTTTATTGAAGTTTTTAATTAGTTATTATATATTTTATGTAGGGTGGAAGAGTCTCTTTAGTTCTGATTTTCTTTGTGTTATGTAAATATTGTTTGAATAAGAAAAATATCTTTTTTATTTTAACTAATAAATTTTTTATTAATAAAAAAATTTAATTATGAAACAACAATCTTATCTGGGTTGAAATTATGTTTTAATCCAGACGCCAATTGGTAATTGAGATAAAAGTGACTTAGATTCTATTTGGGAGTGCTATTGTACAGAGCATTACTCCTGATAACAAGTCATACAAGTTTACACCACAGTATATAGAATAGGACCAATAGGTGATCATTAGAAGTTGAATCATATTTTATGCCAATTGATCTAAGATTTCAATTATTATTCATCAAATGGTTTTCTAAAATTATGTTTTCTCCCATGTATAGTAAAGTAGCAGAAATCTCTCAAGAAATGGGCATCATTCCTCTTACTAATAATAACTGTTTTACTGTAAGAGCAAAATCAATACTTACTTACTGACATTGGTCTCCCTATTACAAAGAGAGTTCCAACATCATACCTATCTCCCCAGAAATTGACTTGTGTTCTATAATACATATGGATATGTTTGATGGAGAGCAGAATGTCTCTGACAACAAAACTAAATTAGCCATGTTCTCTGAAGCTAAGAATCAAAAGTTTGAAGATTATATAGAGATATATACGAGATGGCTCTAAACTGGATGATGGTTTAACATCAGCAGCTATATTCATTCCCTCATTGAGTGTGGCTACATCATTTAAATTGAACCCACAACACACTGTTCTTGGTTCAGAACTGTTTGCCATTTGGTTTGCACAAAGCCTTAGAATTTATTGAAAATAATCCTCAGTTCATCCATAGACACTTTATTTTAACAGACTCAAAATCAGCTCTGTCAATTGTTGGAATTTTGGAAACACTTCAAATCCATCTTATAGACATATTGCTCATAAGATTCAGGATCAACTGTTGATCATAAGACATAGAGTTGAGTTGCAGTGGGTGTGAGGCCACATTGGAATAAGTGGCAATGAGGCAGCTGATAGAGCAGCCAACCAAGGACATACTAACTTATTTTCTACTCTGAGTTCTCTTTGCTATGATGAAATAATGTTATAGATAAAGGCTCATTTCTTCAACTATTGGGTTAGACTTTGGAAAGCAAGAGTTTTATCTACTCAGAAAGGTCAATTCCTGAGTAGCCATCAAGTTAAACCGAAATACTGATTATGGCTTGGATTAAAATTAAGACTTCAGGAATCTGTTTCTTCTCGGCTTCGCATTGGACATGTAGGCGTTAACAGTCACATGCACCGTTTTGAGATGAGCGAGTCTGACAGTTGTGACTATTGCGGACAGTGTGACTGTGACACTGTGGAACATTTTCTGACACAATGTGTAGAATTCAGTGACTAAGAATTGAATTGCAAAATGCACTCGGTTAACTTGGAGTTCCATTTAACATGACTAATATTCTCCTTGGAGGAGACTTTTGTGAAAAAATACAAAGGAAAATTCATAAATTAGTCCTTAATTATGTATTATTGTCTGGGAGAATATCCAGAATGTAGTGAAGCTAACTATTTACACAATAAATGTTAGTAAATGCTAATGGGGACCTAGCACTTATATTATTAAAATAATTTCACATATGTGATTCTTGAACCTTAACATGGTGATGGTAGGTAAGCTAGGTCCCCAAATAAAGGGTGGGTTAAGGTTCAACCCATAATAATGGGATATAAACCAGTCAAGAGAACTCTATTTAGTTGTCTCTTTCCCAGTTTGCTTCATGACTTCATCTTGCTGTCAGTAGGGTGAAGATGTGGAAGAGAACCTGGTAGTTGTGTCTGTCCCAGTACACTCTTCATCTTGCTGTCAGCAAGGTGAAGATGTGGAAGAGAACCTGGTAGTTGTGTCTGTCATAGTACACTCTTCATCTTGCTGTCAGTATGGTGAGGATGTGGAAGAGAACCTGGTAGTTGTGTCTGTCCCAGTACACTCTTCATCTTGCTTCGGCAAGGTGAATATGTGGAAGAGAACCTGGTAGTTGTGTATGTCCCAGTACACTCTTCATCTTGCTGTGGCAAGTTGAAGAAGTGGAAGAGAACCTGGTAGGTGTGTGAGTGTGTCCAAATGTTTTGTTAAAATATTTTATCTCTTGTTTTATTTATATTTTTGTGAATATATGATCAGCTAAACTTCAATAATGGTCTTACCACTTTTTTTATTTATTTTTTGTTTTGTTTTAAATTCTGCATAGCTACCTTTTAATATTATTTTAAACCTAGAAGTTTCCAGGCAGAACGGAATAACCATCTTGGTTATCCAATAGCTTTAGGTGGTCTTTTAATCAAAGCCACCAAAACTGAAAAGAAGAAGAAGGACCAATAGGTGACTAGATGTAGATGAGAACCTGGTAGTTCTGTCTGTCCCAGTACACTCTTCATCTTTCTGTCAGCAAGGTGAAGACTTGGAAGAAAACCTGGTACTCTCTGGTTGGGGTGGAGAGCTAGATTTGTGCGAGGAGAGGTAGGTTGTGCGGTGCGGAGGAGGAGACTTTGGTACACTTCTTGTTGGAGTGCTGAGTGCCCTGTGCTGTTGGAGGTGAGGGAGAGATATGGAGTGGTTGGTATGGGTGGAGTGATGAGTTTTGAAGAGAGAGAGATCTTGGTAGAGTGTGGAGTTTTCTGGAGGAGGCTTGTGATGTGACTGTGAGTAGGATGTTGGTTGGAGAGGAAGTTATTGGTGGCTTGTTGCCAGAAGGTAGGGGTGGAGGACTGGAGAATTGGGTCTCGGCCCTGCGGTAGGGGCTGGAAGTTGTAATGTCGAGGGGTCCATGAGGGCCGAGGGGGGGCAGTGGCGCTGAAAAGCCAAATTCTAGAATCCCCCCAAACATTCCAGTTCCAATGGTAGTTGTGTCTGTCCCAGTACACTCTTCATCATATTCATTCTTGCTGTCAGCAAGGTGAAGATGTGGAAGAGAACCTGGTAGTTTTGTCTGTATCAGTACACTCTTCATCTTGCTGTCAGCAAGGTGAAGATTTGGAAGAGAACCTGGTAGCCAGTTTGCAAAGCATGCACAATCAGTCTCCACCCAGTCTGCGAAGTGTGTCAAATCTGTCACCAAGATATAATATTTCAGGAAAATTAGTCTCCAAAAAAATTCAAATTTGTCTCCAAAATGACTAAATTTCCTCAAAATGTCTCCAATAATAACATGTAAACATAGGAATTAACCATCTTTTAAAGTATGGACAAAGTCGCCAGACGCCAGTATATTGGCCCATGTTTCAGAGGCTGGAAAATTGTAAGCCAATTTTTGAGCCGAAATTTCACAAAAAGTCTGGGCCAAGCCAATTTTGCTTCTTTTTTTGAAGGAATTAATTCAAAATTTAAAGCCAATTAGACATATCTGAGATTTGACCATTTCAAATCTAAGCCAATTAATTGGCTATGGCTTTAACTGACACACTCATAAACATGGATATTGGCAACTTTTGAGGGGTTAAATAAGTTGAAACACATGTAAATAAGGAGTAAATCACTCCCAAAATAGTCTCAAGAAATGCACAGGCATGAAGCATAAGGATGTTTCCAAGTGTAAAATCTTCACTAGGAAGTCAAATTTCTCCTTTAAAGTAGGTACCTTAAATGTGGCGACCTGGATCCATTTTCTCACTAAACTGGTGACTTTCCTGCCACACTTTGAAACATGGGGAATTAATTAGAAAATATTCACAAAGATTTTGTTTTGATGAATTTTCCCTCAAATATAGTCTCCAAAGATCTTTGGAGACATGGACGCGCTCTGCAGACTGGGTCTCCACCAGTCACTGTCTCCCGATATTTATTTTTGGGGGCAATT
The DNA here is from genome assembly GCA_947561585.1 of Caprella mutica. Classification (NCBI taxonomy): domain Eukaryota; kingdom Metazoa; phylum Arthropoda; class Malacostraca; order Amphipoda; family Caprellidae; genus Caprella; species Caprella mutica. The sequence continues at coordinate 4,283 of CANNZV010003314.1, forward strand.
TGTCTCCAAAGATTATCAAATTTCTCTCCAAAATGATCAAAAAATCTAAGTATTCTCTCCACTAATTACATGTAAATATAGGAATTAATTAGGAAATTGTTGCCGGATAATTCAGGAGACTAATTGAAGGCCTCGACATTCGCTGGATAAACTTCACAACTTCATGCATCTTTTGCAGACTGGCCTGGTAGTTGTGTCTGTCCCAGTACACTCTTCATCTTTCTGTCAGCAAGGTGAAAACGTGGAAGAGAACCTGGTAGCTGGGTCTGTCCCAGTACACTCTTCATCAGTTTCTGTCAGCCCAGTCTGTATTCCGTGGTTAATTCCACCGACATGTTGGTGGAATTTTTTCCTCTTGGAAAATAATATTCTGGCAAAGTAGGTGGATTTTTAACTATTTATTCCTATGTTACCATTAATTTTCGGTGGAAAAATGGGTAAAATGTTGGTGGATCAGCCAAATTACTGGAAATTTAGGGTAGATTTTCTCAGCTTTTTAAAAAGTCAGTGGAATTTTGTGCACCAAATACAGACTGGCTGTCAGCAAGGTGAAGATGTGAAAGAGAACCTGGTAGTTGTGTGACTTGTGTCTGTCCCAGCCAGTTTGCAGAATATGGGACATTATTAACATTTTCTGTGCGAACAATCCCTAATTTCCTCTTATATTTACATGTATTTTACTGAGAACCAGTCTGCAAAGCATGCACAATTAGTCTCCGGATATTTATTTTTTCGGGCAATATCTCCAATAATTTTCAAATTTCTCTCCAAAATGGCCAAAAATTTCAAAATACTCTCCAATAAATACATGTAAACATAGGAATTAATTATTGTAAATATGTCGCCAGATAATTCAGGAGACTAATTTCAAGGCCTCATCAGTCGCCGGATAAACTTCACAACTTCATGCATCTTTTGCAGACTGGACTGAGAACAGAAGCCAAAATGGAGAAATTCTTGGAGAACAGTTTACCAGTTCCTGCAGTCTGGTGTCCCAGTACACTCTTCATCTTACTGTCAGCAAGGTGAAGACGTGGAAGAGAACCTGGTAGTGTAGTTGTGACTGTCTCACTACACTCTTCATCTTGCCGTCAGCAATGTGAAGACGTGGAAGAGAACCTGGTAGTTGTGTCTGTCCCAGTACACTCTTCATCTTGCCATCAGCAGTACGTGGAAGAGAACCTGGTAGTTGTGTCTGTTCCACTACACTCTTCATCTTGCCGATAGCAAGATGAAGACGTGGAAGAGAACCTGATAGCCCGTCAGCAAGGTGAAGACGTGGAAGAGAACCTGATAGCCATGTTTCAAAGTGTGGCAGGAAAGTCGCCAGTTTAGTTTGAAAATGGATCCAGTTCACCACATTTAACCCGCGCACAACTTTTGGGCACCTAGGTAGACAGCAAAAAGTGAGATGTGGCATATCAGCAAAATTAGAGTTGACTTACTTCAATATACGCGTCTCCGTGAGCTCTTCCTAATGATGTGGTCAAATAGGGGTGGAAGTTGGTGGTAGGAAGTAAGACGGGAGAATAGGTTCAGTTACCTGCTCATGATCAATCATGAGGTGTGTGTAGAGTCCATTATTTTGAATGCGTAGTACTAGCAAAATGGTGTCAGTTTGTGTTTGTTGCAAAAAGATTCAGTTTATTATTGTTTAATAGCTGGGCTATAGATAATCGTGTACATAATTTGGTAGGAAGATATGGCTTCCTCTATTGAAAAATATTCCTTTTATATATAAGATAATTAGCTGAGGTTCAAACTATTATCGAAAGAGCGTTTATAGTGACATTAGAGATCAGTTGACATGATTGGTTGAATTTTTACGACTGAGTACATGTTCGATCTGAGCTTCTTCTTATTCAATGTTCTGTGCTGTTGACTCTTGTTTATACTCATATCCGAAATTTGAAATCCCTTGCTTCAATCTCAGATGAAGAGTCTGGAGTGTTGTTGTCACACGCAATTGAGTGATCTGCAATATCGACCGATTTCGCTGCGCAATCTGTTAATCAATAGTTTGCGCTACCATCAATCGATTGCTGCGCGTTCAAATGATATGATTTTTTCTAGTTTGTACATCAAATTGGCACATTTTATCGCGAATATCAATCGATAGCGCAACCATTGATCGATTTCTGTGCCTTTGAATGATAAGGATTTTTTTATATATGCATTTAATTAATTGTTTTGTTTTTAATGGAATTTTTTGTCTTTTTAATTTTTATATTTAATAATGCAACCATCAATCGATTGTTGCGCGTTTGAATGATATGGATTTTTTTAGTTTATGCATCTAATTGTTACATTTAATAGAGAAACCATCAGTCGATTGTTGCGCGTTTGAATGATATGGATTTTGTTAGTTTATGCATCTAATTGTTACATTTAATAGAGAAACCATCAGTCGATTGTTGCGTGTTTGAATGATATGGATTTTGTTAGTTTATGCATCTAATTGTTACATTTAATAGAGAACCTTTGTTGATTGTTAGTTTTTTACTTTTTAAGGTCTATCAAAAGGAATATTTGATTGAGGAATTGAGGAAATTATTAAATATTTCATACACCTATATTGTATTCTCATTGTTGTTATTAATAAGTAAAAACTGTGATCACCGATAATACGTAAATTAAGATTGGGACCATAACATTACTTGAAATAAATTGTTCAGCAGTAGAATGGAAGAAATTAAAACTTAAAATCGGTTTAATATCGAAGACACATAAATAGAAATATGTAAGAACAGGAGTTTAACCAGAATGCTTCGAACAACTATAGTTCCAATTACCATAGCCTTATTGGTTAGAAAATAAGCCCAAGACACTGTGCTTTAACATTGAACAGATCGATAAATGATTATTTGATTAGCGGTTAACTAAGCAGAAACTGTAGCTATCTGCTGCTCCAGTAAAATAATATATGAAAATATGTTTAGAACTTCCAACATTTGAACGGAACAATATGGTTTTGAAAATATGAATACAATGTATTGAATAGATTTTTCAAGTAAAATCTTAGGGGATAGTTCCTGGTTGATTTTATAATATTGGATTTTGTTTATTCTGGTTAGAGATTTATGATTTTATGCATAAATGTCTCGCCCAGTGTTATAGCTACCTAGTTGTGTGATTTTTATATAATCAAAAATAGTAAAAGTTTTTAAAACTAAAAAAACACCTGTTTATTGTAAATTTTTGTATATTTCCACTGAACAAGATTAAAAGAAAATTATTGGATTTATTGAATGAATTATGAGCTTTTCAATGGTAGCTATAGGTAATCAGAATTTATTCCTTCAATGTTAAAATACTGTTGTGATTAATCATCCAAGATCCTCCCGAGTGTAATGGATCATCCCGGTTGATGCTAAATACAGTCTGGCATGGAACTCCCATCAACATAGCTACACTATTTAGGAAGTAGCTATTCCCAATGAAAATTTAAGTCAGGTTTTTAATTAGTGTTTTTTTTTGCTGACAATGTACCAGACTGCAGCAACTGGAAATTTTTTACAATGAAATACTCTTAATTGACATTTCTTTTCAGTTAAATAAAGGAGGAAATTGGTACCTAGCTAGGCTATGATTTATCAAGCAATAGTTATTGACTAAACAGCAATTAGCTAATATGCTAAACTATGACCAATAGCTAGCTACTTTCTAATTATATGATTATTTCTAGTACTTAAATACTACTACCTACCTAACAGGCTCTGTGCAAATTCAGAATATCAGCTGTATGTTACACGCATCTCTGTTAATCTTGTGATAATGGATGTCAGTGATTCTAATGACTCCAAACTTGCTGCTCTAGTCAAAATCATTGAAGACAATGAAAATTCTTTCAAAAATGATGAAAGTGAAGGAGGTCAGAGATTATATTACGGCTTAGGTGCCCTCAAGGATGGAATTAAACAATTAGCATGTAAGTTAATAAGCTAACTTTATTTTAATTTATTTAAAATATCAAACTTATATATTTTAATTTATTTAAAATATCAAACTAATAGCTATATTTTAATTTTTTTTTTTCAACTAAACATCTCACCAATTATCACTAGCTTGTATATGTAGCTAGTTAATTGATAAATAGGTAGGTAGCTAGATGAAATAGAATATCTGAGAATTAATGTTTTCATTTTATTCTCAAGCTTTCAAATCACTAATAACAATGCATTAGCTATCAGTTATGTTTCTTAATTGCTCCACAATAATCTAGCTAGCTAGTTAATTTCTCCTTTGATTGACTAGCAATTCATAGCTTATTTACCTGCTACCTAGAATTACATAGATTTCAATCCTCGTTAATTTGTGACCAAGGTTTTCTTTTTTTCCAGCTCTCGATGCTCCTGTTCGAGATGTAGCTCCTAAGTTTGATTTCTCACCTGAGGTTCCAGGCAATGGCTTCAGGAGTCTGTGTAGCGTATTTGACTCTGCTTTCAGAAGTATTTCTGAACTCTGTTCTAAACTGTCATCTGCTAAAGGAAAATTAATGTTCAGGAAGATGCATTTTGTGAGGTAAGATCACAGTACTATAGATAAAGTGGTAGCTACCAAGCTATATTTTGCTTATTTAATTATAATGAGATTGCTGATTGTAGCTCAATTTATTTCTATTTTCAATAATAGCTAGCTATAGTTAATACTAATAGTTTAATGATTAGATAGAGAGCTAATTAGCTAATGTTAAATAATATATTTAAAGAAATCGATGAATATTAGCTACTCTCAATTATTTTATAGCCAATTTTTTCTCCGTTCACGTGCTCTTTTTTCTCTGAACCTCTTTAAAATTTCAATAAATAGACAATTGTATTAAAATTTTGTCAAAATTGTTAGGTACAGTAAAAGAAAAGTGTATCCGAAATTAGTTTTGACAGTTTACTAATAGCTATCACATTTCCAAAAAGAAACTTTACAATTGTAATGTTTGTCGATATTTCAAAATTGGTCTACAAACATTCAAAATGACAAATTTGTAAGATTTGAAAATAATAGAAAACTGTGACTTGTGAAATAAACCTCATGCAGAGACTCTTTTCTTTGATAGGTTCAGTGTCCTACTTTTTAGTTAGCTTGTTTCTATAGGTGCTATATATAATCTGTTAGTTATACAACTTCTTAACTTATGCTATGAATTTTCAGAGAAACCGAAGCTTGGACGCAAGCAATTGGAGCTCTGATAGCTGTTTTCACTTTCACTGTGGAGACTTTACTGCCTTTGTCCACTGCCCCTGATGGTGATTTGATAATGCTGCACTGCAAGTAAGTTATCCACTGATTTTCTGAAGTTATTTATCTACTCGAGATAATTATTATATAGCAATTCCCAAGCTTTATGCTAGATCTGCTTTAACTGATTTCAAAGGGGATGACAGAAAATAACTGATGATAAATAGGTAGCTTGTAACTATGTTGCTTAACTATATAAATCAATTTCTTATATTTCTACCAAACATTTTCCTGATCAATTTAATGTTTCCATTACTTTTCTATTTCAATAGCTCTATTGAGGTGTTTAAAATATTATAGGTTTCTGATTGTCTTCCTAAATTTTCATTTTTATGTAAAAAATTTAAAGTTGAAAGACTGTCTTATTTGAAGAAGCATTTTTCTATTTATATTTGCTATAAATTTTTAATTACTTTGATAGCTATCTCTATGTTCTACTAATCTTGTCTTCAGTTTATTCATTTTTTCTCTCATTTATGAATTAGCTATTAGCTAAAATATATTTTTTTAGATCAATTTGAATTTTTTTGGCAGTCTTACCTTTCTTCCAGTTATCCATTGTTTATTCCAATTTAGCTTGTCCTTGAAAGTAAGAATAACTCAACATTTCGCTCTCGTGGTTTTTAATTTTTTAATGCTCTATTTCCATATTAGCTAGTTAACTACTAGCTACAATAAACTGGGCTTGAAAATTCATGTAGACAATCAAGCTAATAATATAATTGATTGGTAGCTATATAAATTAGCTAACTGTCTAGCCATTTTGTGTTGATAACTACCTGTTGGAATTATATTACTTCTACTTAAGCTGTATGATGATATTCTAAATTTCTTTTTTCTCTCTTCAGTCAGAATCCAGTTGAGCTCATCAAAATGCTAACCACTGTGCCATTGAATGCTTTCTACGGTCGCTGCTTAGGCTTCCATGTGAGAGTTCTATGTATATTTAGGGTTGATAAATTTATTTTAACCTGTTGACTACATATTGGTACACATTTGTACCACTGTGATTAAAATGTCCGACACTTTTGTTGCCAAACTATAACATAAGGTGGCTTTCGTCAAAATAAACACTTTTTACTCAATGGAGGTGTGGTCTAAAATACTTGGTTAAAGAGTTACAAGGTTAGGAAAATAGTATCTGTACCATTTATTATTATTAGTTAACATTATTTTTTTGATGTTGCGATAAGAAACAAAGCATTTTTAACAGTAATTATTAGGAGCACAAGAAACATAATCTTAAATTAGGTTACATGTTTACAGAATGTGTTCAATTTGCCGCCCATTTGTTGCGATGCAAGCGTTCAAACGTTTGTCAAGGATTCGTGAAACTCCTGGTATCTTTGCTCGCGTCCGCCAATCATTGGACAAACGATTGAACGGTTCTATCGCAACAAATGGGAGGCAGTTTGAACACATTTTGTAAACATGTAACTTAATTTAAGATTAAGTTTCTTGTGCACATAATAATTACTGTTAAAAATGTTTTGTTTCTTATTGCAACATTAAAGAAATGACATTAGCTAACTAATAATAATAAATGGTACAGATACTTCCCAACCTTGTAACTCTTTAACTAAGCATTTTAGACCACACCTTCATTGAGTAAAAAGTGTTTATTTTGACGAAAGCCACCTTATGTTAAAGTTTGGCATCAAAAGTGTCGGACACCCTGTATATTTAATATTTTAAACAGGACAATGTAAATTACAATTAGCTGTACTGCCATTTTCATCACACATGATACTGAAGCAATAACATAAACTTTGAAATTTTAGCAATTTCAGTTAACAAGATTCCGTTTTGAGCATAGGTAGTCAACATGTTAACTAGGTTTTAGCTAGTTCAAATTTTGATAATTTTTTCAACCTTTTTCAATTCCTTGATGAACCTCAAAATTTTAATTTTTTTAATACAATGTATAGCTACTACCAATTGTAACATAAAGAAATAGTGCAAAAATGTTTCTCAATAAATTAACAAAAACCCCTTATCGATCCACCCTAGTGTGTTAATTAGTTACAATATTACTAATGCCAATCAGAAGTGTGAAAAAAACAGTCGAAATAGAGATCAAATGCTATTCAAATTCAAAATAATCATTTTCAAAATTGAAAACACAATTAATTTATGAATTGGTTAGTCACTCAAAACAATTCCTAATATATTACAAGATTATTAACATGTCTTGTTAGACACTTGGCTTTTTACCTGTGAATTTGATCTTCTTTTTGCTCTATTGTCTTGTGAATGTTTTTTCTACCTATCTATTTAACTAAATATATTTAAAAAACTTATGCATATGCTAGCTATATAGCTAGCTATTTTCTAATGATCTGTCAATAACAATATTTATCAATGGGGTGGGGTGTTGTCCAATTAGAAACAAGTTAAACTTGTTTATTTCCCTTTTGCACGTTTGTGAATGAAATTTCCAGGCACCATCATTTTTCTATGACCAATTACTAATTGACTAGGAAACTAATGAAGTGTTATAAAATAAATCCTAGTAGCTATGTGAAAGGTGTTTTAACTATTTGACGCCTGTTAGTACAAATATGTAACAGGTAGTTAGTAGGTACTTTATTTCTTTGCAGTACATCAGTTCCTTGCATAAGACCTTCCAGTTACTCACACTGAGTCTGTGTGCCTTTAGTCAGGCTTACTATACTGATGGTAATGTCTGGAGCCGCACTAAACAGAGCATACTGGCCAGTGAGTTTCAAACTTTGTAGCTAGTTAGTTATATTCTATTAAACAATTCTCTGACATTTTATCATCTCTAGCTCTTGTGTCCTATATAGCTATTATGTAAGATCGATGACTTATTGGTCTTAAAGTTAATTTCATTTAGGTAGATACTTATTTTTTGCATCATTTATTATAGCTAACTAGGTAAAGACTGTCTTTTAGCCATTTTTTAGGTAACATATGTAGCTACTCTCATATACAGGCAAACCCCGCTTTAAGTAAAAAATCGTACCTCAAATTTACGTAGAATTTGAACTTGAGGGCACCGTTCCCAGATTTTGAAAAGTTTTTTATTATTGAAGCTACGGTTGTGAAACTTTGTTCACATATATAAAATGAATTCTAAGATGTTTTTGTGTCCTAACATTTTTTCGATTCGACCCATAGAAAACGAGTTATTCAAATTTCGAATAGTGTGTAAATTAATAAATGGATACTACAATTTTGTAGCTATGACATTATTTTTTTTGCATTCGATTCTCCACAAGATTCTCTACAAACTGTGGAAGCGTTCTTTATATTTTTCGAATTGGTGTTCGAATTATTGAAATTTTTAGTGAAACAAAAAAAATGGAAAAAGTATAAGTTTCAAAATTCAATATTTTGAAAAATAATTCGAAAATTATATAAAACTCTTCCAGAGTTTGTTGAGAATTCCGGGGAGAATCGAATGCAAAAAACCCCAAAGCCGTAGCTTCTACCAAAAAAAAAGCCTTAGGCTTTTGAATTACATGATTTGTAGATATCTGAAGTAACGAGTAATCTCTCATTGAAAATTTGATAATTTGGCACGTAACATACTACTCTCGCGAAGGTCTGCGGGTAACTGAGGAATATTTCTTTGCAAACCTTAGTGAGCGTGTTACTAGTGGTAGGTTAGATACCAGATATAGCTAGATAATTAATTATTACGAATTGTAATTGGCTGAGAGATGGTTTTTAGAGTACATATTGACTCCCTACCCCCCGGCCCTCTTTTCCCTTTCTCCCTCTCCCCAGGGATGTTAGAGTTACACGATACCTCTGGTATTTTGCACACACTGTAAGAAGGTTATAAAGCAACCATTTACACAATAAAAAAAAGTGATAAAATTTTGAGATTTCTTCGGGGACGGTCCCCTTAAAGCAGTGGTAGACCCCACTTACTATGTTCCATTATTACCATATTTTGTTTGGTTCCTTCAATGTAAATGAAATTGTTTTAAAATATTTTTCTGGTACAACTGATGTAAGTAAGCTCGGGGTCAACTCTGCTTCAAGTCGTCCTGTTCTTAAAGCGGGGTCTACTTAATGCGGGGTCTGCCTGTACTGTTATAAATGCTTGAGAGAGTATTTGGCTAATATTTGAGAGTTAGAATTTCGGAAAATATACCACTAGTTGCTATAGATCAAATTAGGAGTTTGTACTGAATATGGATAGCAAAATAGCTCTCAATGTTTTGTTACGAAATTTTTTTGTAGTTTGAATTGAAGCAGTTGCTAATTAAATATTACTTCGCTTCATGAGCTGTTATTCTATTTTTACAGCAAATATTATGAATCAATTACTCAATCTTGTATTAAATTACATGAAAGTTATTTTTTACCGCCTATTACTTTTTTTCTGGTTTTTGTAGGTAGCTATGTAAAATTTAGGAAAATAGGGAGCTATTTTAAAATAAAGGACACTATTCATTTAGTTTCAAAATCAAATAAATATTTGTTTTACCTATCAAGTTTCAGTATATTTCCAATAAATTATTTGATGACATCTTAGTATCCCTGCATGAAACTTCCACCCATCTGTACACTTATCTTTTCGCATTTCACTATTAATCATTAACTAACTCTTAAAAGCTGTAGCTAATTATGAATTCTTACTAACTTAACCCTAGTAACCTGGTCAAAAGTTTGCTTTCTAACCTAACCTATCCGCTGTCGTGGGCGCACCAGTCTTCACTAAAACTCAAAAAATCTTAACAAATTGACTTTTCGATATTTTTCTTCATAAAAACCTTCATTTGATATTTACACATCCATTGGTAAATGCCAAAGACTAGCTAATAGCTATTCCATTTAAAATGAAATGAACAAACAAATATTTCTTAGGTTTTGTTGTATGGACGGGGCTTGTCACTCTGTACTGAGCTCGGAGTGCACAAATATTTTCTCACATTTATTAAAGCCGATAAGGTTTACAGTTAATTGATTATAGTGAGATATTCACCTTTATGTACTCAAATTAGCTCATGCATCTCGTAACTGGGAAGTGCTCTGGTATAGCTACTCCTAATATTTTTGAATAAATGCTCATAATATGAGTAGCTTTCTTACCATTTTTCACCTTTGTTTTTGTCTAATCATATGTAAAAAAAAGTAAAAGTCTTGAAAAACAGCTTTCAAATCGGTTTAAAAATAAAATTTGCTAGTATTATCCTAGCAGCTAGGTTACTAGGGTTAATGGATATTTTATACAGCTAGGTAGATTGCTCATAGTTGAGAAATAAATTATAAATCAATTTAAACATGAGATGCTAATATGCTTTGAAATATATAGCTATCAGCATTTCCAAATTTACTCAATACTTTTCTCTATCTCCAGGCAGCCATTACATCTCCAGTCCTGAGCTCAGAGCGAGAAGACTAGTCACTGTGATGAACAGGGCATCTGTGAACTTCATCAAAGCCTTCTGGGACCTGTCAGAGACTGGTGAGAGGCACTGGTTTGGTTACCTCAACTGTCAGATGCTGAGTATAGAAATAACTTTTCATATCGTGGCTAAAGCTAATTCACAACTTTAGCTATAGCTAACTAAACTTTGTTCAGAGTTCTCTTTGCAAAAGTTGTAGCTATTTTTAGTTACATGAAATCTCTAAAATTGTACATATCTCTCTTACAAATAGCTATCTAATCCCTTTAATTTTCAGAGATAGTGAGTCACTTGCCTAGCTTAGTGTCCCCGTCTCTAGCCGTGTACCAGGCCATCAGTGTACCCTGTGAGGAGATGAGTGTCCCTCATGTTAGTGAGGAGGGGCGCTTTGTGGTGACTCCTCCCCCATCCTCTCACGTACCTCCTGCACCCATTCCTTGTTATCTAATGAGTCAACGGTGGAGAAAAGGCATGGTGAGTCTATTTTACAGTCATTTCGAGTTATTCAAAGAGTAGTGGCGAGTCTATTATACAGTCTAGCTACATACAACTGTGTAACATTTGTATCATGATAATCTTACCTGCTTTCTTTCTTCCTTTTTATAGAAGTTAATTAGCTAGCTAGAAGTGGTAGCTCAAGCTAGCTAGAAGTGGTAGCTCAAGCTAGTTAGAAGTGGTAGCTCAAGCTAGTTAGAAGTGGTAGCTCAAGCTAGTTAGAAGTGGTAGCTCAAGCTAGTCAGAAGTGGTAGCTCAAGCTAGTTAGAAGTGGTAGCTAAAGCTAGTTAGAAGTGGTAGCTCAAGCTAGTTAGAAGTGGTAGCTCAAGCTAGTTAGAAGTGGTAGCTCAAGCTAGTTAGAAGTGGTAGCTCAAGCTAGTTAGAAGTGGTAGCTTATAGCCAGTTAGCTAAGTAAATTGTATTGAAACCCTATGCTAATATTAGACACTCAATAAACTAGCTATTCAAAATTCATATGAATATATAATCTCTTGATAAGAAAGTAATATTTAGCTAATCTAGTATTGAGTGTTTTCATCTCATTTCTTCACAGCCAGGCAGTGCCTCTGTCAAACTCTCCACAGTGCTGCCTCCTTCTCCTAACCTCGTCATCCACTGCCATGGAGGAGGTTTCATCACACAGAGTACCAAGAGTCAGGAGGTTAGTGCCTACCCACTTGTTGCTCTGAAAAGTATTCGCTGTTTTTAAGTAATTCTAAAATAATTTTGTGATATTACTAGGTAGCTAATTAGCTAATCAAAAAAAAAAAAATTTGTTCTTTTTTTAAAGTAAAAAAAATGCTTCACAGTAGCTATGTGTAGTTAACTTATATTTAGTCTTCGAAGTATTCTCCATCAATATCAAACACCTTCTGCCAAAGTGTCTCGAGCTGTTCAATCCCTCTGCTGTAAGTATTTTTAAACCTGAGGAGTCCGTTAGGGCTTCGTGCAAGTCTGCTTCATTTGCGAAGGGTTTTAAACACAGATGATTACACAGGGAGTGGGAGAGTTGGTAATAAGGAGCAGCAAGGTCAGGTAAATAGCTAAAGTGGATGGCACAAAGTCTCTCACCCAAGTTGCTGTAGTTATTCTGGACCACTCAAGCCGAGTCAAGCGACATGCGGCGTGGTGTTGTCTAGGAGGAAAAACACAGCATGTGATTAAATAGTAGCTACTGGCTTAATGTTTGTTACACACGTTCCAATTGCTGTTATAGTATGTCTCTAATAACCATTTGACCGCTATATATTATTGGTTGATGGATGACCACTGCAACATCAGGGCAGCATACAGATCGGCAATCGGATCAATTGTGCTAGATCCAAACAAGAGTCGAGTAAAGCAGGGTATTGTTCTCGTCCACTTCAAGTTGCTATAAAGTTAGATAATCTTTCAAAGTCGAAATTATTGACGATCGATTGTAGGTCGGTGAACACTATATTTAAGAGTGTTGCTACTGCCTTATTCTTGGTGGGAAGGGCATTCGTTCACTGTGGTTTTTTGTTTCACTATTAAGTCCACCCACCCTTCTACCGATGGTGAGGAGATGAGATGACTTGCAATATTTTTATGTCTAGTTAAATTACTGGTAGCAATGTGATTGTATTTACAGAGTTCCTTTTCTGCATCCATGAGCATTGTTACCGACGGTGGTATGTGTCTTTGCTCATGGAGCCACTTTCATTTCTGCCTGCCTCTACCAGTCCCTTGTATTTAATTTACTTATATGGCTGAAGAGAATGTTAAAAAGGCTACTAAGATTAAAATTAGATAATAGCTATTCACTATGGATTTATTGGTTCTATCCAATTCAAGAATGCTTGTCATCCCTATATGGGTTCCAAATAGCTACTGTAACTAATTAGAATCGTTACAACGTTACCTGGAAAGTTCATTTGTAGAATGTACTCGTAAGTTTTCTTTGGAGGTCCGAGGTAGGTATAGGCTATGTGACATCCGATTTTTGGAAAACATCTCTCTGTAGCTACCCTTTTCACACCTTTGAGAATCCTGCATAGTCTGCTAGGGGTTGCTATTTTCTCATAGAGTCATAAGGAATTCAAAAATTTATAAATGATTTCCGTTTATCATTTTTGATGAGTTTTATGTATTTCCTTTGATAAAAATTATAGCTATGCCGTGTAGACAAAGTGTTGAATCTTCTTTGTGCAGCAATCTCCAAAGACCATCACCATTGGCTGCCCTTGCCACAGTACGCTGTTTTGGAGGGACATGGTTCCTCAAAAGCTGAAACAAGTGTGAAAGTTAGACAAGATGCAGCTTCGTTTAGTTCTTCAGTGTCATCGAATTTCCCTACTCCTGCTGGATAAGTACCTGTTGGCAGGGAGTTTTACAGGAATGCTATTTAGTTTTCTTAACATTACGTCTCACCAGTTAGTGAGGACGTCGTCTTATTAGTTCAAATCAAATGCAGCGATAATCCGAGATACTAAATTCGAAGTCAATTGTAACGGTGCCATTAGCGTTGAAATTCGGAACAGATCAGGTATTCAGACTAGATAAGGTCACAAGTGCTGCTCTGTTCCGGTGGTGCATTTGAGAATTGGGATGATACAGTCTCTGAAGAACTGTGTTCTTCTTCCTTATGATACTGCCCGTACTTTATAAGTATACGACTCTTGGACTAGAGATTTAATCTTCCCTGCAGAACTACAGAGGCGTTGCAGTGACAATGTATATTTAATTGTAATCCATTCAAACTCATAAGGTGATATAGACCATGTATGGAATTGTGCGCATACACATATTAACAACACAAAACAATTGGCCCGCTGGTAACAGCTCATAATGAATGACTTGATGACCCGTCCACCAGTACAAAGAATAATCGTGTTTGAGTGCATGGGGGTCTTCGGAGTGAGCGACAGTATACTGAGGTGACAACCAACGTCCAGAAAGCTTGGGATTTTTTGCACAGAACCCACTTTTCATCTTTGGCAAACACTCAATTGAATAAGGATGCGGTACGGTTGGCGAGAAAGCAGTGATAGGCAGGTTGCCACAATTTTTTTTGTCCAAAATCACCGATTTTTAACGCAAGGTGATTGAGGGGCTGTAGATATGTTGCAGAATTTGTTGGATGCCGATGGCGATTACTTAGATGACTAAATATAAGTTAGCTACACATACTGTGGAGCGTTTTTTGTTCTTTAGAAACTTGCAGAACTCTTGGGTTAGCTTGTAGTACGATCGCTTGTTAGTGTAAGATACATATTCTCTATGTTACTATAATCTAATTAGCTACCTATGTTTGACTTCAGTTTGGTAAAATTCTTAGCTTCAACAACTGTTGACAGATGTTTCTGAGAGAGTGGGCCTCAGGTTTGGACTGTCCTCTTCTGTCTATAGACTACACTCTGGCACCATACGCTCCTTATCCACGGGCACTGGAAGAGGTGTTCACTGTCTACTGCTGGGCTCTGAACCATGCAGAGATGATGGGTACAACGGCTCAGAAGATTATACTTACAGGTGAGGAGAGATGGTCATTTAAAATTGTGTTTGTTTTAAGGTTCCACTTCCACTGTAGTTCCTCAGAACATCTGAGGAACTTCTCTCTTAGCTTTATAATCCTCTCAACTTTATACTGCTTATTTTAAACACTCAATTAGCTCTTTAGCTACCTATAAGATTATTTGCTTCTCAACTCAGTGAAAATTCATCAGCTATTGATTCATTAAAAGTATCCAACTATCTATTGTGAAACTTATGAATTAGTTTGGGTTTATTACTGTTTTTGAATTTCAATGATGATTAGTTAGCCATAGCTACCTATTTATTTAAATCATAGCTTTCATTAAAGTATTTCCTATCCCATCAACCTTGGCTAATGTTAGAATGCTAGATAAGTATCTTTGTTCATGGAGATTCTGATACTCTATGGGTAACTGCTTTTTAAAAAAAATTGTAGTAGCTAGCTATTTAATTCATTTTTCACGACCTAGCCATAGCTATGTCTCTTAGTTAGATGTTACCCCCAATAATAACACTTCTACTCTTAATTTATTTGTTGTGTTTCAGGTGACAGTGCAGGTGGAAGTCTCATCACTGGCCTTACTTTGCGCTGCATTCAGTTGGGTTAGTTGTAACAGTCCTAAACTGATTTTCAATTTTCATCATTGATAGTAGGTTGATATAGACAATTCTCCGAAATCTTAAATACATGTTTTGCTTAGACTAAGTAATGACTGGGTGTTAGAAGATTATATGAGGTGCTGCCTTCTTAATTTACCAACACCCTAGCTACCTTAAATTCCTTCTTAGATATGCCTTTGATAAATGGAAGCTTGAGTTTATTGATTCTTTTTATCAATAATTTCTCAGTAGTTGAACTCTAATCATTGATAGTTTGGTTTTCAATATTATTTAACGCTCACACTAATCAGCTATCCTGTAAATATATGAATTATTTGTTGTTGCAGGCATAAGGCTTCCTGACGGTCTTTTCATAGCTTATGCACCATTCATGATGAAGTTACTGCCCAGTCCAGCCAAACTACTCGGTGTGATGGACCCAATGCTTCCTCTCAGCTTTGCTCTGCGCTGTCTCAAAGGTAACTATTGAAGAAATGAATGTAGAGCAACGCGGTTAGAAATAAGAGAGAGGGACACTGCAAAGCAAGACTGGAATGACCTGAATGAACATCAAAAAATATCATAACCAGGAAAATTATACCTTTGCCAATAAGCTGAATGATCAGTCATAGTTAGCTAATGTTTAACGT
This sequence comes from Caprella mutica, assembly GCA_947561585.1. Lineage (NCBI taxonomy): Eukaryota > Metazoa > Arthropoda > Malacostraca > Amphipoda > Caprellidae > Caprella > Caprella mutica. The sequence continues at coordinate 20,142 of CANNZV010003314.1, forward strand.
AGGTTAGATTCCCCGATGAAGGAATTGGATTATATTTCTTGATGTTCAGGTCATTTTATCATTTGATTTGTTTAATATCAATAAATAGCTAAAGTTCTTTGTTTTAGTACTCTTTCACTTTATTACTAGATCGGACGCTTTCAGTTTGCCTCAATTTACATCATCTTCTATATTTTTCATCCATGGCTCTTGCTAGTAGCTAGTTGATATGTAGTTACGCGATATAAAAGTTTCTAATTGAACTAAATATTGATCACTGTTAGTTTGTTTCAATTCAGCTGATTAGGTCTATTCATTTTTTCAGCTTATGCTGGTGACTCTGACATAGATGGAACATCATTTCCAAATAAAGAGAAAGCAGCTCCGGCTCAGGCTGAAGATAAACCACCACAAGATGCATTTGGGGGATCTAGTCCCCCTCTGATATTCAGTCAACGTAATGACCCAGCTATGCTGTCTTTAGATGATGAATCACCTCGCGCCTTCTCTCCAAGCAGAACTGTTCTAACGATAGATGAAGCAGACGCTACAACTCAACCACATACAGCAGATGATGTACAAAAATGCTCACTGAAGCTTGGGGATGAATCTGCAACCAAACTTTGTCCATTGAGTCCATCTGCTCACAGTGAAGCTGCGTCAGACACCCTGACTACGATATCTCTTGCGTCGGATGTGACCAAGATTAAGAAAGGCGATGACAGTGAAATGGCGCAAGATGGTCAAACTGATTCATCTGAAGCCAAGGAAGAAAGATCCAAAAAGTATGTTGCCGAGTTCTTGGAGAAGTACGTCCTAGAGACTGTTGTAGACGAGTCTGGTCATTGTGTACCCATTCTTCGCACAGAGGACAGTATTGAGACCAACGAGTCTTTTGACGAGGGAGTGCTGGCCTCTACCTCTAGTGCTACATGGTCAACCATCAACAAAATAGGTGGGGAAATAACTACTTAGGATATTTGCGATTGTATTTAACAGTATTTAAATATTATGTAAAAAATGAATAATTAGCAATCCATTAATTCTGTTTAAAGAGATTAGTCTTTCAGGTTCTTGCCATACATGCACTATCCTTACAATACATGTGCTGAGTCGTCACCATAATCAACTTCACCTATTGTCAATTGCTGTAGTTGCTAGGGACACTTTTGAAACCCTTAGCACGTTAGCTGCTGCTATGCACATACAATTTTTAATTCAAATCTTCCTTTTCATATTAATGAATAAATGAAACCATTTCCCTACTAAGGTTATCATATAAAAGAGTTCTTTGAAAGCTTGAAAAATATGAACTTGTGACCACCGGTGGGTCACCCTCAATGTGAGAATCACTATCGTGTCCACCGGTGGGTCACGCAGCAGTTAACGTGTTAACATAGCTAACAATTTTCTACCCCTATTTCAGGTGCTGCCAAAGATGCTGTGGTGAGTGGTTTGTCATCTGGCATTTCCTCTGTCTATTGCTACACACAAAAGACACCTTCAGAAGGGGAAACCGTCGACTCACCAGTCCAAAAAGCTCCTGAGGAAACCAAGAAAGGGAAGAGATCAGAGTCTCTAAATTTTGACTCTAGTCCACTCGTTGAAGAGTTTGAAAAGAATATGATTATTGATGACCCGTTCATCAACCCCTTAGAAGCTCCCAGACACATGCTTGAGTGCTTCCCTCCGACTAACATTTTGGTGGGTGTCAAACGTATTAGCTATATCTTGTGTTAATAGGTAGGTACCTGGTAGCTATGCAATACCATAAGATTTGTGCTTTCACAGCTCAGTAATGGAACATAATGCAGCTCAATGCACAGCTAATTACTAAGCTGTAGCTATTAGAAAAAATTAGCTACTGAAATGTTTGATGGCTGCTTATATCTTTATTAGGAATGATAATTTGTGGAATTTTTGTTAGCTACATCATTATGAATTAACTGCCCCCGAGAGATCTATCCTGAAGCTGTCTGTGGTGAATGGAAGAGGAAGGAGTTGGCGACCCTTAGTCTCCAAACCTGTTGTAATTTGGATTAGCAATGTAGCTGTTCTTTTTTTTTCATTTTTAGGTAGCTAGCTACCATGTTCATCATTTTATACTGCTATTTGCAGTTTTAGAGGATAGTGCTAAAGTTATGCTCTTCCTCCGACTACGAGGTCTGAAGTTTTGTGTTAGGTAGGTAGTCTTATTGGCTTCATGTACCATCACCTCTTCATTTTTCTCTTCCATCCGTACGTGTGTCCTTTTTTGTCACATAACTTGGTAAGTGACTTCATTCATGGAGCCACTTTCCTCTCTGACTGCTTCTTCCATTCCCTTGTATTGAATATCATTTTGACATCAGCTATATGGCATTTGATTCCAAATCAGAGGTTAACCCCACACTAAATTA
>CANNZV010003314.1:22543-89228 GCA_947561585.1 Caprella mutica
ACATCAGCTATATGCCATTTGATTCCAAATCAGACTTTAACCCCACATTAATTAATTAATTTCTCCTCAGACTGTTGAGTTTGACTTCTGTCTTGATGACTGCGTGTGTATGGCCAAGCTCCTGAGGTCCCTTGGGGTCTCAGTGCGACTGGATGTTCTCAAAGGTCTGCCCCACGGGTTCCTCAACCTTTGCTACCTGGCCCCTGAGACCAAGGCTGGCTGTGCCTTGGCTGTGGAGAGGATCAAAGGTCTTCTTGAAATGGAGGATGCGAAGAAGTGAATCGTTTCATATCAACTGTTAGTGGTGTAACTCTTGGCAATATTTTATGTATTAATCAATAGCTAGCTAATATCTTTTCGAAATGGAATGTTGTTTGATGTGTAATGAATATTGTAGCTAGCTAATACTGAATGGGGACATCTAGCTGCTAATGGGTGCAAAGATCTAGTTGAAGTAGCTAATATGGCAGTGAGTGATATCTGCTTCGTTGGATTTAGTAAATAGACACTTTCTCTACTGTGGCATCAAAACTATATAGCTACTGTGAAAACATTATTAACGTATGACGGGGTGAAGTTGGTGCACCTAGAATAAATGAAGAAAAAAAAAGTTATTCCTTCTTGATTACATCAGTGAAAAGAGCAACATTTTCTCTTAAATCCACCATATTTTTATTCATTCTTTGTGTGTCATCTTTTCCCCACTATAGACTAGAGCTAAATTCCTCACATTTTACTCCATACTCGGAAGACTTAATAAGGTTGTACGTAACTATAAATAATATTCAATTAAAATTTCAATCAGACTGTCTTACCAGAGATTAGTTACAGTTAGCTGGAAAACTAATGAAATCGTAGACAATAAAAAAGCTTTCACACTTGCTCTAAGGCCCCTTTCACCAGTTACCCGCCATTATTTATTGTGCATATACAGTAACAGTGACATAGCCTTTCAAACGAAGTCACTTCGGTTGTCCGGTTGCACAACTGAATTTGGCAGTGACGTGTGAGTTAACTAGTGACCGTCACGTAAAGTTGCCGTCACTAACTGTAGGGTACAATATTAATAGTAGCTTCATACAAAGTCACTCAGTGATGCAACTTTTTGTCATTTGGCCCTTTGGCTGCAGTATTCAAGTGGATTTGCTCTTTATTGGTAGCTATTTTGGAAGAAATTATAAAATTCAAAATTATCAGCACATAGCTTATAAAATATCATAAAATGAATGATGTAAATATTTATCTATTTTTGATGTTGACTAGAGATGGGACGAAGTATCGGCATTGTTATCGGTAGTTTTTCTGATATCGGTATTGGTAAAAAAGTATCGATGGATACCAAGAGTATTTTAAATTTCTTGAATAGCTATAATTTATTTCAACAATAAATATTATAATCGTAACTATAATTTAACAATAACAATATTTCAGCTTGGTATCGGTGAAAATTTCAGTATCGTCCCATCTCTAATATGTTAACATCTTGTGCGTTTGCATTATTTTTCGAGAGATTCTCTTTCTTTTAGAGCAGTAAAGCAAATAGAAGAAACTCCTCATATGATGAAGGAATTCTTTAGATTGAGGGTTTACTAGCATGGTTGTTTGTAGTGACGGTCACTAGTTTCCTAGCCTTTCACGCTAGGCAACTTGTGACCGTCACTGAGTTACTCGTGTGAAAGGAGCCTACGGTAGTTAATCTGAAGTCTTGTTAACTTCTTAAGCACTGGAATCTAGTGGCAATAAATGTATTCCAATATAAAATGATAGCTATAATAATATTAACGGAGGTATATCTATTTATTGCATTGCTGAAGCTAGTCAAGTAATTCTATAGTTATCTATATCATTGCTTTCAGACCTTAAACATATCATTAACATTCAAATTTGTTAATCGACACCAAGTTGTATTTGGTTGTAGCTACAGTTGCGAGTATATTTTGAAATATCATAAAAGTTAAATTATTCCTGTTAAAGTTGCATCTAATGTTCTAACTAAGTCAGGTTAGATTTTTATGTATTAATTTTCTAGTCATTTCAAGTTTTAAGTACAATCATAAGTACAATTCAATAGACAAGGAAATAATTCAGTGTGTTCATTTTGTTACTTTCTGTTGACAATAAAAGTTACTATGCAATAATGTAAATGTAAGAATTTCTTTTTCGTCTTCCCCAATGAAGTTCTTCTTAACTGTCAAGTTATACATTTAAATCTTCCATATTGTCTACCATTTATTTATAATTTAATATATTATCAATGTGGTAAATTGATGACGTAAATATTGTCTATGTGTTATATTCTATTCATTATTTATTAGTAAATTATTACTATTTAAAACTTTCTGTTGGTGGATAGCTAATTATTTAACACATCAATTCCAAGATGTCAGCTTCTTTTGTTCGATATCAGCTAGTATTTATATATTCAACACAACACGTTGACTACGTATTGGTACACATATTAACCACCAAGTATGTTACTCATAGACTTAGTGAATACCACTCTCAATATTTTTAACCCTAATTTAATTGTGACAATGTGAACTACACACTCTTTATCACACAGACAATATCAATAGGTACACACAGAGATACTCAGCTCCTCTCGCTATCTTCAAGACAATTTATACAGAGGCAATAACAGAAAATAGTAATTTTGGAATTTTCGGTTAGGTTAGACTGTCATGTGCATACGTAGTCAACGTGTTATGACGTAACTGCTGTAATTTTTTGGTGGTAGGTGCTTGTACGCACCAAGTAGCTTTTTCACGGCACTGGGCCCATTGTGGTTGCAAGTGACGTTGTTTTTGGAGTTTCGTTCATTTTTTCTTTCGAGTACTTTTATTTATTAGTTACTAGGATTGAAAAAATATGTATTCATGACGCTCTTTTGAACAATAATTTTAATTTTTAAACATATATAGAGGTGCTTGTATTTTCAGTAAATATATTACTTTTATGTTCAATATTTTTCACCTTTTATATTATGTCCCTCTAAAACCGATTGAATATCTGGTAACTTGGGTATTCATTTTAATACCTTGGCAACATATATGAAATGTTTCTGGGTAGCTGACAGGGAAAAATCTCCTCATACCTGATAGCTTTGTCCTCTAGGATTGATAGGACTTAGTGTCTGAAATTAAAAAAATTACAATTTGAAGTTTTGCATAAAAGAAATTTCTCACCTTTATTCATTATAAAAAGTATATTAATTATATGGGTGACAGGGTCAAATGGGTGACCTGTCCACATCAAAACTGATTTATTCACATATCATAATCTTATTAGATGGCAATTCTATCATCTATATACCTTACTATTTATATTTTAATGTAGAGTTTAGTTAGTGTAACAAGAAAACTGTACCGAATTTCCAAGTCTCTGCTTGAACTGTCACTAGACGCAACAGGAAAAACCTGTTTCAGGAAAAAACGAGAAATCCATTGGAAACTATCTAATAATTTCACAGAAAGTGTTATGCTCATTTATTCCCGAAATCTCCTTTTATGTACCAGTCCTTTGCTTTATCAGTTCTCTATCTCTCATGTTTCTTCTATAAACTGTCAGTCACGTCGTTCTTCGATGCTGTGGTTAATCTCCTGACCGAAATTGTGTCTGGTAAAGATCCAGTAGGTACAACATGAAATATTCTGCTTTTTTTCGTAACTTATAAAGAGATGTTTTTTTTCTGTTAACTTTAATTACAGTAAAGTTAATAATCACTAAACTATTTTTTTCTTTTTTGATGTGTTCCATTTTTTCAAAATATCGACGCAGGACATAGAGGGGACCCCCCAAAAAACAGAACCTAGCTTTAAAGTAGAGTATTACAATAACTACCGAAGGAACATGTTCCTTTCTGATATCATTTTGTTTGATGAACCCTTCTCCATCCACATTTAAAATTTCATAATGTTCATTCTTTTTTGTGAATGTTAAAACGATTTTATTGATTGGTGGTGAAAATGACTGCTCAAATGGGCAGAGCAGTAGTCTTCTCAGACAAAAATTGCGTGCCAATCTCTACGGCCCTGTCACCTGTCGGTTGGACTAAATAGCGGCTCCTTCATGGGTCACCACATAGCAAACAAATTTGACATCATCATGTGATAATTTAGGGTGGGACCATTGGAAATGAACTGTTTAGATCTTCCTGAAATTTAAAATGAGTTAAAATAAATTTTGTTTATTATATTAACTGTTGTTCATTGGCTAAGAGCAAACCTGCTGCGTTCAAATAAAAGATAATTAAATACTTGACAACGCTCATTCTCACTCTGCTAAGGCAACTGTCAATTTTTGAAAAGTAATAAGTTCGTTGATGACAAGTTGATGGTATTGTCTAGTCTCTCTGCAGATTCAAACCCAATTGAAAACCTTCGTCTCATCCTGAAGCAGAATGTGTATGTGGTAGGACGTCAGTTTTCGTCCCTGAATATCACTTTCCACTGATAAACTATAGGATCGAACTCTTGTTGCGACCTGTATTTAGATTCCTCAGATTACTTTTACAATTTTGATTTTAAAAAAAGTAGCAGCGCTGCCGTTGTCGCTACACAAAGCAGTGCCGCTTGTAGCGCGCTACTATTAGACTATCAGGGGAATTGGAAAACCAAAACATTATTGTCTGCATTCCAGGGCAGACTGATAGCAATGTTATTGTGAGTTGAGAGGACCTAACTCATGTTCAGTTTTTCCCGAACCTCCTAACTTGCCTTACCACAAAATCTGTCAAATGTATGTGGGCTCCAAATTTCATTACAATATTCAAATACTGCATTAGTGACATACCATTCGTTACTGATTTACTTCGTTAAAACTCTACTTAGGGAATCTGCGCATTTTAAATTTTCTCTACCTATCTATTTACCGGTAACTGAACATTTCTTTACTGGACGTTTCGTTAACGGACGATTCATTACTAGGACGTTTCGTTACCAGATTTTTCGTTATTTTTACACCTGGAATTTTTCTTTAATTTTTTATGGGTTGCAGAATACAATTCATACCAATTCCATACATTATAAATTTATACTGCTTAAAATTGTAAGGTTTACTTTATTCGTCTGCTAAAGTGCTAAGTATCTGGTTATATATTGATTATAATCGGAGGTATTAAAATTAACAATTATCTCTTAATATCTTTGATTAGAAAAGTTGGAAGTGAAAATATCATGGATACCAATCGACATAGAAGTCAAACAACAAAAATTCTATTTTATTTTTCCTCACATGATCGAAAATGTGGTTCAGTCCGAGAACTCAGACTTTGCTCTACTGCGTACTATCGCGGAAAAGTGTATCCGTCCAATTGCTGAGGCGCGCATGAATAATCTAGTTCCCACTGTACCACGGATTATCGTACGCTACCCCAAATTCTCATTTTACCCCCGCATGTAAGAAATTTCTATTCTTTTTAATACAGTGCGGGACATTTCGTCTTCAGCCGTCATGGTGAAAAGTCATCAAATTTCACTCTCTCTATTTAAAAACTTGTGTTTTAGGCAGATCGAAAATTAGTCTTTCTTTAGATAATTTCACTTTAGCCTGGATAAGTTATTCTTCAGTCTTTCTAGCTGAGGACTCTATTTTTTATTGTCCTGCTCATATGGAACTATATCTTTTACTTATACATTTGTAAATTAATTTTTTTAGCTTTTATTTTCTAAGTTCTAGATTCAAAATTTTAAGCTATATTTTTTAACTCTGTGAAAAATTGTTAATGCTATCATTTTTAGGCAGCTTAATCCTTGAAATTGAGATATTCGAAAGACTGATCAGATTTCTGAGCTAGTTGTTTTCTTCTTGTATATGAACTCTAAATATATTTACCAGTTGATTTTTTGCTTTTTGCTGATAGCTGACACGAAGTCCAGCTCAATATCAAGTGTTTCTGTTCTTGATTTCATTTCGAATTATAAATTTATCAATATTTCACAGATTTTCTTGAAATTACTGATGGAATTTGCAATCTATTACTAAAATGTGTGCTTCCAAAACTTTTGTATCTTAACTTCTGAACTTTGAAATAATACCGAACTTCAGAATTTTTTCTATAGTTAGTGAGTGGAACCATTTTTTATAGGTATCCAAACCTGCAAAATGTCGAGATTTGGAACAGTTTACGAAATAGCAAAATTAGATTTTATGCACTTCTTTACATTACTCTGTAAAAAATACGGAATTCTACTTTATATTATTGTGCCTAAATTCCTTTGAATACGATCTGTAGACATGGAATAGAAAGAAAAAAAAACACCTAGAGCTGTAGCTGATAACCAGATTTTATTTTTTTATTTTACCCTCCAGACTTCTATATTTTAGGTAGGTATATACTTTATTAAATGTTCTATTATGCATATGATTATTACATTCGTAAATAGCCGCCGGTTTACGTCATAGTTCTATAATGTAGACTGTAGTATATACTTTTTGTTTAAATTGTTCTTTCTGTATTTATAAATACCTTTAAATTTAAATCTTTTTCAGGTTTTAGTCTCACAATACCTATAGATATAACAATATTTATGCACTTTAAAAAAAGGGAAAAACCTTACGAATAATTTTCGGAACAGCTGGATGCTCAAGTTTAGTGTTAAACGGTAAATGTAATTACGTATATTCACCTAATTTATTTTTCCCATAATTTTTATCTTCTAATTCTACTACCAAATTCTCGTTTTTATTTTGTGCAGGTAACTCTTAAGAAATTTCTTTCTTCCTGGGTATCAAAGAATTTATAAGTCTGCATGAGCTCTAGGGTCACGCAGGTAAATTGCGGCCCTTAATTTTTTATTGCAGCCCTCTCAAGAGAGTCTCTAAAACATTTTGAATCAAAATTACATTGGAATATTGAATAGCTATCAAAAGAAGCACAGTGAATGCTATAACTTATTAATTTAAGTTTTGACGTGTGTTGTGAAACTATGATGTTTCAGTTGTTAGAGGCCGCAGTTAGTGAGTGGGCCGCAATTTACCTGCGTGACCCTATCATGAAGCTGTTTGTGGTGGATTTAATAGAAGGGGGTTCTCTTTGGCCTCGAACTGTTGTTAATTGGAATAATAATTGTCTTTTTTCATTCTTATTATGTTTATCTTTTTACGCCACTTGCAGTTTTAGAGGATAGTACTAGGTTTATGCTTTCAAAATACAAGGTCTTCGACTTTTCGGTTTATAAGGCTTGTAGGCTTAATTTACTATCCCCTTTTCATTTTAATCTTCCATCCGTGAGTGTAGCCTCCGGACCTTAAATTGGGTCCTTTTTTATTCGTTTTAAGTGAATGCATTCTCGGAGTAGCTCTTTAGTATTCATGAGCATTGTCACCGACGGTGGTAGGTGACTTTGTTCATGGAGCCACTTTCCTTTCATACTGCTTCTTCCAGTCCCTTGTATTTAATTTCATTGTCAGCGATATGGCCTTTGGATCCAAAGAAAACGTTAAGCCTCTACTTAAATTAACAGAGATTATTTATTAATAACTTTATACTAAAAAAAACTATCTTAAATTCATAAGAGTAAATATGCAAGATATTAATGTTGCATTTATGAGAGTTTCAACGAATGACACTATGTAACAGTCATGAATTGAAGAGAGAGGCAGAGAATTTTTCGATACGAACAGTTGCAAATTGGATGAAGACCAAGTTTTTTTCCTTTTTGTTTCATTGAAATTCACTGTTTTGTAGAATAGCACTAGATAATGATAACAATGTAGTCTTAGATTGTTTATTAATATAATTTGCAATATGTTTTTGCACCCTGTTTGTTCATTTTCCTCTTACTTCCGCGATTACTAGATTCTCATTCCGTAACATTCCATTGAAGAGTCTCTTTCATTCCATTGAAGAGTCTCTTTCATTCCAATCACGGCGTCTCTTTCCAATCTAACTGCTAGATCTATATTAAGGTCTTTTCTATTTATTTTCCGATTAACGAAATCTCGAAACCATTATATTCGCATCAAACCTAGTCAATAACAATAACTTATATACTAATTTATATTATTAAAATTTATTTCCAGTTCAATGGGTAGAGCGAGCATTCGCTAGGTGGAACTCGAAAGACCACTACCTATGACCAGATCACTTCTCACAAGAAAGCGGAAGAATCAAACGACAGCAGTGCAAATCTCCCTTTTCTTAATTGGTAAGGACAAATTTCTATTAGTTCAGTGATAACTGATAGAATTAGCAAAGTTATTCGTATCAGTAATGTTTCATAAATATATAATTTAAAAAATGTATGAAAATTGTTTAAAGATATAATATAGCAGGCTAATTGCAAAGCCCCCAGTGGCTGTATCCTCAATCTGTTGAGGTGAATATAAGAGAAGGGCACAACAGCTTCAGGCTTATCATTTTTTGTGGCTAATTGTAGTTTCTGAGGATAACTCGTATGTTTTTTTTTTGTGTCCGGTAGGCTTCATTTATTATCACCTCTTCATTTTCCTTTTCCATCTGTGAGTGCTGCCACCGGTGTTGGTGACTCTGTTCGTCACATTCCTTGGTAAGTGACTGCAGTCATGGATTTTTTTTTTTTTTGCATCCATGAGCGTTGTCTCCGACTGGTGGTAGTTCATGGAGTCTCTTTCCTTTCTAACTGTTACTTCAAGCCCCATATATATTCAATTTCTTTTCAATATCAGCGATATGGCCTAAAAACTTTCGATTAAATTGATTGGCAATTGTAAATTATTCCGTTCAAATACTTTACAATTGGTAATTGTAAATACACAACTTATGGTTTCTGTAGTTTCTGAAATACTGAATTCTTAAATACTGACTGTTCATATCCACTCCATGGTGATAAACGGTTATTTATTTTGCTAGTATTAAAATTTGCAAATATTCAGAGTACTGGTAATAATTAATTAACTCTTGTATAGTTACTTGTATACAATTTTTTTAACATCTGTTGAGAGAGTATAATGTTGGTTCTAAAGAAAATAGTTCATTATAGTTGTATCAACTAATTTTTTTTAACTGTAGCTTTTTGTTTATAGCCTAGTTTGGAATTCTTGACTCATTAAATCATTAAACTAAAACAACGTTTAAACTCTTAAAATTTACTGATAATACGAATAGCTTAATTTATACAATATCCTAGATTACTTCAACATGTAACTTGCCGCTAAAATGAGAGTTTCTACAATATTTCATTAGTCTTGTGACATTCATATTTGAACATTTAAATAAAATTAAGTAGTTTAGTGACATTGTTCAGTATTTTCAACTTATTGACTTTCATTTTTTCTATTTTACAGTTTCGTTCTTTGCATCTCCTTTGACAACAAATCTAATAAAATTAAATACTTCCTTCCATTTTTGAAACAAATATGTATTACCCTTTTTCAGTACAATTTCTGTTTCCATAAAGCTATAATCTTATTTTTTTTAAATGACCAATATTTAATTACAAGAAATTAGTAAAATTCAATTATCTCTTTTGTAGAGTTCTTTAGTTTCGTTTAAATTAATTCGACTTTTTTCCAATTAGTTTGTAATATAGTCCTTTGTAGCATTAATTGTAGTAAGTATTCTACGGATTGGAATTAGACTTTATCTAACAGTTAGTCTCGAGTAATAGAAGATAAATGTAGCGTTTCTATAAAACCACGTTTCTAATGCTAAACATCTATTCAACCTTATCTTGCAATTTCCAAAAATAGCTTTGTTGTCTTTTCTTCACTCATTTTAAATTATCCTTTTCTTTCCATCGTTTGCGGTATAACCTCTTAACTCATCAACATAAAGAAAAAATTAAAAATATTAGATCGAGGTGCCACTCTTTTTGGTCCTTTGGGTAAATATTTTGTAAGTTTAATTTTTAAAATTCGAAACACACTCTGATCACAGTAAGGATTTCAATCTTATCTGTGGTCTACTTTCCATTAATCTTGTTTTCTATCAAATCTTGTTTCTTCCTTGCCACTCGAATGTGGATTCTTTTAACATAACCAAATGTGCTTCGAATACACATTGTTCAGGATTTTGTAGAATAGCGCTAGGGTTATGCTCTTCAACTACGAGGTCTTAGATTTTTGTGTTAGGTAGGCTCGTAGGCTTCATTTACTATCACCTCTTCATTTTCCTTTTCCATCCGTGAGGGCAGCCACCGGTGCTTGCGTCCCGTTTCGTCACATTCCTTGGTAAGTGACTGCATTCACGGAGTGGCTTTTCTGCATCCATGAGCATTGTCACCAACGGTGGTAAGTGCCTTTGTTCATGGAGCCACTTTCCTTTCTGACTGCTTCTTCTAGTCCCTTGTATTTAATTTCCTTTTACGTCAGCGAAATAGTCACGATATGACTGAAGCACGACGTTAAACCCCTAGTATAATGAAAAAATATATTACCTAGTATAATGAAAAAAAAATATTATAGTACGAGATTAAAATAAAATCTATTCAATTTGTTTTATCTTGTTAATAATTGTTTGTAGCGTAATTCTAAGTCAATATCAGAGATTTTCTAATCAATTTGTTTGTAAACATTTTCAGATTCAAATAACTTCGCACCACTGCAGTTCTCATCAGTGCAGTTCTCACCAGTGCAGTTCTCACCAGTGCAGTTCTCACCAGTGCAGTTCTCATCAGTGCAGTTCTCATCAGTGCAGTTCTCATCGGTGCAGTTCTCATCGGTGCAGTTCTCATCGGTGCAGTTCTCATCGGTGCAGTTCTCATCGGTGCAGTTCTCATCGGTGCAGTTCTCATCGGTGAAGTTCTCATCGGTGAATTTCCCATCAGGACAGTACTAATCACTGTCAGTGAATTTCCCATCAGGACAGTACTAAACACTGTCGGTGTAGTTCTCATCAGGACAGTACTAAACACTGTCGGTGTAGTTCTCATCAGGACAGTACTAAATACTATCGGTGTAGTTCTCATCAGGACAGTACTAAACACTATCGGTGTAGTTCTCATCAGGACAGTACTAATCACTATCAGTGTAGTTCTCATCAGGACAGTACTAATCACTATCAGTGTAGTTCTCATCAGGACAGTACTAATCACTGTCTGTGTAGTTCTCATCAGGACAGTACTAATCACTGTCAGTGTAGTTCTCATCAGGACAGTACTAATCACTGTCAGTGTAGTTCTCATCAGGACAGTACTAATCACTGTCAGTGTAGTTCTCATCAGGACAGTACTAATCACTGTCTGTGTAGTTCTCATCAGGACAGTACTAATCACTGTCAGTGTAGTTCTCATCAGGACAGTACTAATCACTGTCAGTGTAGTTCTCATCAGGACAGTACTAATCACTGTCAGTGTAGTTCTCATCAGGACAGTACTAATCACTATCAGATGAGTTCTCATCATTCCCAGGAAGTCTGGTCTCATTCCCTGTGATAGCCATTTATTCATGCTTGTTACTTTTAGATTTTCAACGACATTTTTCCGTGAAAAGGAAGTGCATTAAATACCGAACTAATTTGTGTATTTCATTTATTGTTATGCGTTTGAAGAACTTTAATCTTAGGTAAATTTAGAATTAATCATCATTCAACCCTAAGCTTTTAAAAAAAATTCTAAGATTGATACTTATGTAAACTAGTAATAATCAGAAATCCTTTATTTTTAGTAAAAATTGTATCGGGTAGTTTTTACTTTTGAAATAACCTGCAAATGTATTTAGTCGTGTAGTAGTTTTTTAAATTTTCACCTAATTTAATTGTTATCTTCAACTTTTGTAAAACACTATTTTTTATAAATATAAAATAATTATCCATTTTCTATTATTGATCCTTTATTTCTTATTTTTTAAGTAAAAAACTAATATTGTATGATAAGAGATAGAACTTGCAAGTTGAAAGCCTTAGTTGACAGTTGTCATGAATCCCAGTTTCACTCCGATGTCACAAATTAGGCACCAAAACTGCAGTAGGCTACATTCGTTTAGTTCTTGGAGAACTTTCTTTTGGTTCATCTCATAGAACTTTGTAACTTATTTTATTGTCAACGTTGGCGATGTGACATTTATTGAGAAGAAAAATTATGATCACTTCAGTTATTTTTAGTTCACTATAGCACTGCTTGGCAATTGGTCGTGCAAGCATTTAATATATAAAAAATGTTAACTGAAAAGAATCAGTTCACTTGATGATAAGAAAATCCATTAAATTACTGCATTTATAATCTAAACTAAATAGATTAAGTTACAACTTAGTCATAGCTTTATTTTATTCTTTAGCCTAAAAGAATTTTTCAATTAAATAACTTCAATAAAAGATAGAAAGTATCGGTATAGCCGTATAGGTAATTACTAATTAGTAATTACTTATTTATAAGTTGATGAAAATAGAGAAAAATGCTTGTCAGCAACTTAATGATTGTTGTCATTAAATTAAGACGTAAGATGAATTATTAATTTATTATCATTTTAAAAACACAAATTTTAATAACTTCCTCATTAAGCCAATATATTTAATGAATTAAAAAAGATTATACACACAAAGGACTTCGAAAAAGAAGAGAAACTTGTCTTATCGATGAAATTAGTCACCACTATTAATTTATTGAAATTCTGAATGCAGAAAATCTCCGGATTATAACCGAGACAGGTTATAGCCCGTCCAGCAAATTATTTAAATGTGAAAAAAATGCGAAGCTATTAAAAATCATATCATTAGACGATTAAATGCTCTTGTGTGAATGATTATAATATAAAATATTCGTGGAATAAGATTTGACAAAACTAAAAGTAAAACTATATCCATTTACCACAAAGTTGAAAACGTGTATTATAGTTTAATAATATAGCCTATAGGAGAACAAATAATTTAAAGGTGTAAAAGAAGCGAAGTTATTTAAAATCATATCTGAAGAGGATTAGTTTAACTTGTGTGAATGGTTGTCATAAATAATATTTTTGGAATTAATGAGATTTGATAAAGATAAAGCTAGAAATCTACTTTTACCTCAAATTCGAATAGTTATTAGTTTCAATATTAGAACGACAATTGGTCAAAAGTAAATTGCATAAAAATATACAAGAGTAAATCGTATGAAATATATACCAAGGTTAATTGAATGGAAAGTTTCAAAATTATAATTATTCATTTGAAATTATAAAAAAATACATGTATTCATTACAAAATGAACATTGCATGGATGATACAAATGAAACTATATGTTTATACTTTTATTTAAATAATACAAAAATCCCTCCTCTAGATACACATATCAAATCCCCCATTTCACCCAATTACCCTAGCATTTTACCCCAGCAATAGGGTCCTCCTTATTGGGGGATTTTTGAACGCGGAGGAATACTCTCTAAAATGCCACATGCAAAAAATAAGAAAGGTCAAAACTGCTAAAATAGCATACTACAACAGCTGACGGATACTCTTTTCCGTGATAGTACATTGGGGAAATCTGTTGTTTTTGATACTTCCAAAAAAAATTAATGTTTGGGTAAAGATCCAATTACCAGATGTTACATGTTACCGAATAAAAATAACATAATTAAATAATATATCCCTCCGCAAATTTGCGAAGGTAATAAATAATTTTTATCATAAAAGAAAAGACTATATAGCTTACCATTTTAACTCTATATTTTAATTCCCATTTACTAATTTCTAATATGGTCGAAAATTTCCGGTGATTTGGGGTAGGAAATTAAAAAAATTATAGGGTGAAATTTTTTTGAATACATATTTATAATGTATGTATGGGATTGGTATAATGTGTATCATATAACTCATTTCAAATTTTAAATAGCGTTCATCTGGAAACGAAAAATCTGTAACGAATCGCCCTATTAATGAAACGTACGTTAACGAAACATCCGGTAAAGAAACGCTAGCACTCTATTTACCAATTATTCTAATCTCATTTTTTTCACATACATTATTTATCTCCAAAGCAAATCTCTGTAGATTTTCCTTCATGCTACCGTGTCTAACAGTAAAAACAGCATTCTAATGATCACATATCTAAAAATAGATTAAAATTGTTTGAAAAAAAAACTGAAGTAGATAAAAAATATTTAGTAGTATATTTAAAATTCTGTTAAAATGAGATAAATTAATTAAAAATGTAGTATTTATTATACCAAAATTTGTAATACTTCATCTAATTATTTATTAATTGAAATTGTTCTTCCCTGCTAAATTATTTTCTTCATTGTGCTATGTTTTCATTTGGCAGTCGCTGGGTTGCTAGAATTTTTAGCCTTTGGCAACCAACTGTTCAGAATTCGGCAACGCAGTGACTGTGAATCCAATTAATCAGTTCATCTTGAGTCTACATAAAAGCAGGTTATTTCCCATCGCTGCTGTTGTCTACCGGCAGTTTACCTACGTTGCCCTAGGGTTTAGATGCCCCTGTAAACATAACGGCTTTTCACCTACGTTGCCCTGGGGGTTATGAAATGTCCAACTGAACATATCGTAGTTCACCTTCGTTACCCTAAGGCTTATGAGATGTCTAACCAAACCTGGTAACTTAAAAGGACTCTACAATATAATCTGCCTTAGGACCAACAATCAAACCTAGCTATAGGTAATGGTTATAATGGAGATGTCGGGCTAAAAACGCTAGGAGAGGGCTGACTGGTGGAGATTCTTGGTGCGCACCACTGGACTAATGGGACTGCAGTATAAACTGAAGGTTGGTTGCTTTTAAATATAGGCATGAATATTTAAGTAACTTTCAGTGACTGCCGTTTTCTCTTTCCATCTCTACCTATATATTATTTTCGAACTTTTTATTACTGTGCCTCTTTAAATAATACTAGATTTAAACATTAACATAATTTATAACCAAATAACTTAACTTTAATAACTTAAAACTTTAATAACTTAAAACTTTAATAACTTAAAACTTTAATAACTTAAAACTTTAATAACTTAAAACTTTAATAACTTAAAACTTTAATAACTTAAAACTTTAATAACTTAAAAACTTTAATAACTTAAAAACTTTAATAACTTAAAAACTTTAATAACTTAAAAACTTTAATAACTTAAAAACTTTAATAACTTAAAAACTTTAATAACTTAAAAACTTTAATAACTTAAAAACTTTAATAACTTAAAAACTTTAATAACTTAAAAACTTTAATAACTTAAAAACTTTAATAACTTAAAAACTTTAATAACTTAAAAACTTTAATAACTTAAAAACTTTAATAACTTAAAAACTTTAATAACTTAAAAACTTTAATAACTTAAAAACTTTAATAACTTAAAAACTTTAATAACTTAAAAACTTTAATAACTTAACTTTAATAACTTAAAAACTTTAATAACTTAAAAACTTTAATAACTTAAAAACTTTAATAACTTAAAAACTTTAATAACTTAAAAACTTTAATAACTTAAAAACTTTAATAACTTAAAAACTTTAACACTAACTTTGAAACTCCGATTACTAGTAAGTAGTATAACCAATCGGTATAAACTATTGTCCATTAAAACTTAATTCTAAAGTTCGTAATTTTCTATTCTAAAGGTAGTGGATAACTTCTCCCTCATGCCAATTGGGAGGGTCTTTGTTCTCGGGGTCACCACATCTCTGTTCTCGCTTCTGATCTCCATTTTTTACAATAGTTCAAAATTTTTTTTTAAATAGCCTCAACTAGTAGTTCCAATATTGGAATTTTGCTGTAATTATCTTCAAATATTATTGAATAAATTAGATTAGGTAAAATTGTGTTTTTCAATCCTCCATCCATAATTAGTCCACTATTTTTTGGAAATGGTGGCCAGTATGGGGAGGTGGATAGTTTGGTGTGGTGCCCCGGTTTCTCCAGCTTGTCAGTCTTCTTTTGTATATCTCTATATTAATTGTGAACTGATTACTAATTTTGTGGTTTTGGATTTCTAGGCTTGTGACATTATTATATAACTATAACTAATCATGGGTTCTACTCTTCCTGTAAAAAGTCGGCAATATTTACGGCAACGACTCACTAAATTATGTGGTAGAGTCGAAAGGGAATTAAATGATTTGGAAAACAAGGATAAAATTGATTTCATTGATAGGATAAAAGAAATTAGGGAAGATCTCGTAAAATTAGATAAACAGATTCTTTCTGAATTACTTCAGGTAGATGATACAGAAGATGCTACTCTAAATAAACATGACGACGATAGTGATCATTATAGACAATTGTGTAGAACTAATATTCTTACGTTGGAAGCCTCGTTGACTGATTATGGCACTTCCAATAATAATAATAATTCAAATGTCAATAATTTACCTCAGACTAACAGGCTTAAATTGCCGGATGTACCTCTCCCTACCTTCAAAAATGCTAAAGATGAGAGCTTAGAAAAGTTCATCCATAGTTTTGAAAGCGTTGTGAATAAGCATAATTTGACCGCTTATGATAAATTCATTTATTTGCGTAATCAGTTATCAGGTTCACCTTTAGCGTTAGTAAATTCTTTAGATGTTGCGGAGCAGAGTTATGGAGAGGCTAAAAAGATCTTACAAAATGCATTTGCTGATGAAACTAGCGTCAAATTCAATGCCATAAAACAGCTTTCCCAGCTTAAGTTAACTTATAATTCTGATCCTTACAAGTATGCAGGAGAAATGCGAACAGCAATAGTTGCTGTTCGCAATTTAGATATAAATGTCAACACTTTTTTACAGTATTTTGTGTGGATGTCGTTTAACGATAGACTCCAGCAACAAATGATTCAGATTACTAATAGTAATAAACCTTCAATTGAAGAAATTGAAATGAATCTGTTTCCGGCTTTAGAAAGATACAATATAGTATCTGAGAAACATAATGACGGTACTCGTAAGAACCTAAAATCATGGGATAGTCCAGTTGAGATTTCGACTATGGCAGTAGAGGTTGGTACGTCGAAATTAAAACACAAGAACTTTACATGCCACCTCTGTAAATATGATAAATCGACTGATAGCCATAAAATGAAAGATTGTCCAAAATATGACACTGCTCAAAAAAGAGTAAACAAACTTAAATCAATGAGAGGCTGTATTAGGTGTTCCTTTGTAAACCATTCAACTGAGCAGTGAAAGTTTAA
The DNA here is from genome assembly GCA_947561585.1 of Caprella mutica. Taxonomy (NCBI): domain Eukaryota; kingdom Metazoa; phylum Arthropoda; class Malacostraca; order Amphipoda; family Caprellidae; genus Caprella; species Caprella mutica. The sequence continues at coordinate 39,558 of CANNZV010003314.1, forward strand.
ATTCTCGTCTAATTGTAAAAACTGTGATAAGCCTCATATGACTTATTTATGCCTTAAGAATGATCTTGACTCTGATAATTATTCCCGTAGGAATGTTTCAAATCATATATCCTATTGGAGGCTATGGTAAGTAGTTCTCGGGCAGATTCATTGGCTTTACCTACATTTACTTGTGATGCGGTAGGGTCAAATACCAGAACTGTACGGGTATTTAAGGACGGGGGTTGTCAGAAAAATTTCATTACTGAAGAGTTAGCTATGTCTCTTAAGCTACCAGTCATGCAAAATGCTGTTAAATTCAGAGTTCACGGGTTCAATGAAAGTAAGAATATTACTGCGGACATAGTAAAACTGACATTAGAAATAGGATCTAAAACTCACGATGTTGAGGTAATATGTGTACCAACAATTGATGTTAAATTCTTTGTACCTGGAATACATAAACTGGTTAACGAATTCGGGAGATCTGGCTACTCTTTGGCAGACAAGTTCTTAGAATTTGAAACCACACATTGTATTGGTAATATTTCGATTATTCTGGGTACTGAAAGCGACCATGTTATACCTTTGACTTATGTAACCTTTGGCGATGACAATCTGTCTTCATTTATAGATACGGAAATTGGTGTCATCTTTTCAGGTGATATTAATAGGATGCTAGAAAATATTACCTCATTACCTTTAAATCCGTGCATTAGTTCTGACGTGTCTGGTGATAACAGTTCGTATTCCTCTCGTCGGGAGGGAATAAATTGCGTGCGTGAGAATCCCGAATGCGAGTTTAAGGAAATCTCCACGTATTTGGAGTATGAAGAACCCTTGAATGACTATACTATTTATGATGAAAACGGATCAATAAATAAACGAGAACTAGAAAGAGCTACAGATGATGCCCTGAATCATGAACTGAATAGAGTAACTAATTTGGATAGCTATTCAGAGGATCCCTCAAATACTGAAACTAATTTATTAGTTTCTCGGTATATATTGAACACCCTGGAGACTGATGGTGACGGTAGAATTGTTGTTAAATTGCCATGGAACCATAAAAATAAGCATATGCTCTCAAAAAATTTTAATTTGTCAAAGAGTATACTGCAATCAAATGTTCAGAAACTAGCTAAGAATCCTGAAAAATTAGAAATGTACGATAGGGTATTTAGAGAACAGAGAGAGATGGGTATCATTGAGAAGATTACAAATGTTGAAGAATTTATTTCTTCCAATCCAGGGTGTAGTTTTTTAGCTCATATGGGTGTATTTCGCATGGGGAGAGAAACTACCAAGTGTAGGATAGCATTTCTTTCAAACTTATCGGAATCAAACTCCAATTCACCTGGTATAAGCCACAACAAAGCTATTTTACCAGGACCAAACCTAAATTCTAGGATTTTGGTAGCCATTACTCTACTGCGGTTTGATAAATACCTATTATTATTCGATATACAGAAAGCATTCCTCCATATAGGAATTAGTGAGAGCGACCAGGAGAAACTCATGTTTCTATGGTTTAATGATATTTCCAGGAATGACTATTCTCTTGTCGCGTATCGTAATCTAAGGTTGAGTTTTGGCTTACGATGCAGCCCGGCAGTTTTGATGTTGTGTCTCTATTACATGTTGATACAAGATAACGAAAACTGTGACCAGAAACAAATAGAGATTAAACGTTCAATTTACAACACTATGTATATGGACAACGGCGGTTTCTCCTGCAATGATGAGAATGAGCTGAAATACTGTTATGATAATTTGCCAATTATCTTTTCTAAATATCAATTTAAGTTACAACAATTTGTAACTAATAACAGTTCATTGGGGGAGGAAATCGACGCTGCACAAGAGGAATGCTCGGTAGATGAGGTTAAAGTTTTTGGCATGATATGGAACAAAAATAAAGATGCCTTTAGTATCACTAAAGTAGCATTGAACGAAAAGGCCGATACAAAGAGAAAGGTACTTAAATCTTTGGCCTCTGTTTATGACGTGCTTAATATAGGTTTGCCTATTATGAACAGGGCAAAGTTGTTCATGAGATGCCTTCAATTAGATTCAAATCTAAAATGGGATGATAAGCTATCCTCCGAAAGATTATCTGAATGGTGCAGAATTAGTAAACAGGTTAATGCTGTACCCCCATTGGAGATTCCTCGATCAATGGGGGATAGAAAGAATGAATATTCTATGCATGCATTTACGGATTCTTCCAAATTGATATACGGTACTGTTATATATTTGAAGAATGAAAACACAAATGAAGTTAGCTTCCTCATGGCTAAGAACAGATTAATCAACAACAAACTATCTAACAAATCAATACCATCATTGGAGATGTTAGCAGTTTCCTTTGGTTTGGAAAATATGATTGATTTAGTTGAAGATTTGACAGGTGAGAACGTAGTAAAACCTATAACGTTAATTAGCCTAAATCTTTACACTGATAGTTTGGTTTGTATACACTGGTTACGAGCTTATGTTACTGACTACAGTAAAATGCAAAGGTTATCAGTGTTCGTACAGAACAAGTTGCGTATTATTGATACACTGTGTCAGAGACATACGGTAAAATTTCATTTCACCGAAGGACACCTGAATCCAGCCGATCACGTTACTCGAATTTGTAGCTATAAAACCCTTATTAATTCTTCCTATTTGACAGGGCCTGAGATGTTGAAAGTTCCACGAGTTGATGAAGGGCAATTTACAGTAATTGTACCCGATCCCTATGCAAAGTCTGGGGACGAAATGCCTTTGGAGGAAGTTATGGTAGATACTAGTAACGTTGCATTCCCAGCGACTCAAAAAGAACATTTGATTCCCCCTGATAGGTATTCTACAATTTCGAAGCTAGCTCGAACTTATTCTTACGTTTTGAAATTTATTTCTAAACTGAAACTAGCTTGGCTTAGGAAGAAAGGCAGGGTTTCTTCAACAGAAAGCGAAGAAGAACCAAACTTTTATAGCGAGTCTTTGAATCAAATACTTCGTACAGAACAAAGGATTCAATTTGGGGAAGAACTTGAATTTCTGGAAAGCTCAGTAGGCACGAGAAACTCTATTCCCGAGTTAGTTACTAAGCTTAATCTATTCATAGATAACGACGGATTACTTAAAGTAAAGAGTAAGTTTACGACTCGTAGTAATTCTTATTTTCCTATTTTGCTCCCTAAGAACAGTTTCATAACTGGTGCGGTAATTTGGGATATGCATTTGAAAATGAGACATGTAGGTCTTTACTCGACTATCAAAGAACTACGCTTAAGGTTTTGGATTGAACACTGTTTCTCAACAGTTAAAAAAGTTCTTAATCAATGCACATTGTGTAAGCTGCTGAATAACCGACCCGTCTCTCTGAATCAGAGTGCATACCGTGATTTGAGAGTTTCACCACCGAAAATTCCTTTCTCTTCAGTCTATTTAGATTATTTCGGGCCATATCAAATAAAGCTAAATAAGGTTAGACAAAAAGTGTACATATTGATAATTACGTGCATGTGGACACGAGCAGTTAGCTTGAAAATTTGTCAAACTTTAAACGTCAAGGATTTTTTGAAAGCTATTCAGTTACATGTATTTCGCTATGGCATTTTTCAATATTGTTTCTCGGATTTGGGATCACAAATAGTAGCAGGTTCGAAACTTATTGCCGAACACTTGAACGATATTGAAATCTCTAATTACTTTCAGGAACATGGTATGAAAATAGTCAAATTTGAACAGTATAGCAAAGGGAATAGTTCGCTAGGTTCCTTGGTGGAAATATGTGTTAAGCAATGCAAGCACATGATCTTTAAATCTATTAGAACTAATGTTCTAGATTTCTTTGACTTTCAGGTGGTAATTGCTGAGACCGATTGCTTGGTTAATAAAAGGCCCATTGCGCTGAAGAATTCACTGCGTGATACAGGAACTGAGCCACTAGCTATAACTCCGGAAATGCTCATTCACGGAAGAGAGCTACTCACTGTCAACGTGATTCCAGAGTTCGAGAGAGTTGATCCTGACTGGAGTTCTTCTACTGACGATATAGCGCATCATTTCAAGAGTCTTCAAAAAGTAAGAAATACTCTTAAAGAAACGTACCACGGGGAGTTCCTCCAAAATCTTATTGGCCAGGCTGTTGATAGACCGCTACGCTACAAACCTAAACATCACGTGAAATTATCCATAGGGGATATAGTCCTATTAGTGGAAAGGCATGGGAAACCGTCAAATTATCCTCTAGGAATAGTCAAATCAGTGGAAACGAATGCTGGCGGAGAAGTGACAGCAGCGAGAGTAATGAAAGGTGGAACTAGAGAGACTGTTTACAGACACGCTACGTCTCTAATTCTGCTCGTACATGGTGATACTTCAGAGGACAAGTCTGAAGTTGTAACTGAAAAGTCTGATACCTTCCATACTATCAGACCTAGTTTGAGAGCATCATCCTTGAAGGCTAGAACTCTGAATAAGTTTTTAGCCACGGAAGGATTGATGTAATAAAGTTGCATGTTGTACATAATTGTTGTTTAAGATTGTTATTTTAAGAATTTCATATTTATTATTGTTGTTTGATCAAATGTATATATGTTGTTCACCTCAGTCCTTAGTTTGTTGACTGATGTGAACCTCTCGTCGGGAGTATCTAAAAATAGATTAAAATTGTTTGAAAAAAAACTGAAGTAGATAAAAAATATTTAGTAGTATATTTAAAATTCTGTTAAAATGAGATAAATTAATTAAAAATGTAGTATTTATTATACCAAAATTTGTAATACTTCATCTAATTATTTATTAATTGAAATTGTTCTTCCCTGCTAAATTATTTTCTTCATTGTGCTATGTTTTCATTTGGCAGTCGCTGGGTTGCTAGAATTTTTAGCCTTTGGCAACCAACTGTTCAGAATTCGGCAACGCAGTGACTGTGAATCCAATTAATCAGTTCATCTTGAGTCTACATAAAAGCAGGTTATTTCCCATCGCTGCTGTTGTCTACCGGCAGTTTACCTACGTTGCCCTAGGGTTTAGATGCCCCTGTAAACATAACGGCTTTTCACCTACGTTGCCCTGGGGGTTATGAAATGTCCAACTGAACATATCGTAGTTCACCTTCGTTACCCTAAGGCTTATGAGATGTCTAACCAAACCTGGTAACTTAAAAGGACTCTACAATATAATCTGCCTTAGGACCAACAATCAAACCTAGCTATAGGTAATGGTTATAATGGAGATGTCGGGCTAAAAACGCTAGGAGAGGGCTGACTGGTGGAGATTCTTGGTGCGCACCACTGGACTAATGGGACTGCAGTATAAACTGAAGGTTGGTTGCTTTTAAATATAGGCATGAATATTTAAGTAACTTTCAGTGACTGCCGTTTTCTCTTTCCATCTCTACCTATATATTATTTTCGAACTTTTTATTACTGTGCCTCTTTAAATAATACTAGATTTAAACATTAACATAATTTATAACCAAATAACTTAACTTTAATAACTTAAAACTTTAATAACTTAAAACTTTAATAACTTAAAACTTTAATAACTTAAAACTTTAATAACTTAAAAACTTTAATAACTTAAAAACTTTAATAACTTAAAAACTTTAATAACTTAAAAACTTTAATAACTTAAAAACTTTAATAACTTAAAAACTTTAATAACTTAAAAACTTTAATAACTTAAAAACTTTAATAACTTAAAAACTTTAATAACTTAAAAACTTTAATAACTTAAAAACTTTAATAACTTAAAAACTTTAATAACTTAAACTTTAATAACTTAAACTTTAATAACTTAACTTTACTAACTTAAAAGCTTTAACACTAACTTTGAAACTCCGATTACTAGTAAGTAGTATAACCAATCGGTATAAACTATTGTCCATTAAAACTTAATTCTAAAGTTCGTAATTTTCTATTCTAAAGGTAGTGGATAACTTCTCCCTCCTGCCAATTGGGAGGGTCTTTGTTCTCGGGGTCACCACATCTCTGTTCTCGCTTCTGATCTCCATTTTTTACAATAGTTCAAATTTTTTTTTTAAATAGCCTCAACTAGTAGTTCCAATATTGGAATTTTGCTGTAATTATCTTCAAATATTATTGAATAAATTAGATTAGTTAAAATTGTGTTTTTCAATCCTCCATCCATAATTAGTCCACTATTTTTTGGAAATCACAAATCCAATCTATAGTTCGATCTTTGTGATGAACTAGAAAAATGCTAACAACTCTCTGTAAGTAGCTACTACCTACTTTGCATTTTCTCGTTTTCTGATAAAATGATTGACTAGAGGTTATTTAAATTCAGCATTGAAGATTTTTTAGTATCAAATTTTCGAATAGAAAGAGAAAGCAATCTTAAAGTCTGCAGTTTGCTCCTGTATATGTATTTGGTAGATAACAATATCGTAGTAGCTCTTAAAGGGGCAGTTCAGTCATTTTTTGTTTCAACAGTTTTAATGTCAAACGATTGCTTAGTAAGAATAAAGTAATCATGTAGAATTGCAATGTTCAATAAAATCTAATTATGGAAATAAATCATTTTATATATAATTAATTTCTTACCAAATGCTAACGGTAGATTGCGCCACAATCAGTGAAAAAACTATATATTGTAAACTTGTAAACAAACCAGCTGAGAAAAGTTTCTATCTAGATTCTAGCTCAAGTGAAGAGATGGCTTTATTTTAAAAACTATGACTTCTTGTCTTGAATCTTTTCATCATTTTGACGCAAAAATGGTTGATTACTGCATACATAAATTAATATGAAAACAACAAACATACTCACGTACGTACTAATGAGTGCAAATGCTTCCGCTAGGTGTCGCTAATTTTATTATATACTTTTTATATGAACATTTTAAAAATAAACGAGCATTCAATTATTACATAATTAAATATTCTGAATCGATTTAAAACCAATTTGGTGATTGTTTGATTTTGACTTTAGTATCCTTTTAAGGCCAGAAAAGTATTCTTCGAAATCGTAGACTATGGTAGGTACACCAAAAATGGATATTTTCAATGCTCTGATTTGACTCAGAATATTAGTATTATATATGGGGTTTATGAGATGCCTCCCTCCATTACGAGATGTTCCACAGAGGGTTCTTGGACAGCTGTCCGCGCTATTTACGATTTAATGACGTATTTATAACTCCTCTATAGTGAACTCCTGTATAATGAATCATCCTTTATAGTAGAACCCAGTATAGTGAACTTACCTATTTAGTTAACATATTTAGTTTAGTCTGCCACAAATATTCATAAGTTTTTTATGAATTTCTATATGGTAAATTAGTTATATTTCATGAAACAGGAGTTCTACCAGTGCAACTCTTCTTGTATAATGAAGTCATGTGTAGTGACCCATTCTGATATTTAAGTGTTCTGATAAATGAATTACGTTGTACAGTGGTTTTATCTTAAAAATAAAGAATTTTTTAGTATAATATCTCATGAATAGTTCAGTTTTCTCTTCTTCTCTCACATCCTATACAGTCTACAGTGAACTAAATCCTCTAGAGTTAACTAGATGAATTTCACTATAGAGGAGTTCTACTGTAGTAGGTAGTATGATTACCGGTTACTTATTTCTTTACTAATTGATTATGAACGAAGAACTTTTACTGGGTGAAATAATTAAGGCTTTTATCATTTAATAAACTGAGAATTGAAACTAAGAAACTTTGTTTAAAAATCTTTACCAAATATATACTTGTGTGGAACTACAGACTGAACATAAATAATGCTATCTATTGTATTTAAGCATTAGGCATATAAATATATTCACCTTATATAACTAGAACAACATAATATAAATTGATATCATTATTTTCACAGTAAAAAAACGGTGAAATATACATTTTGTCTCTATCACAACCATAAGCGGGAGAGGGGCAAGCCCTAACAACCTAACCCCGACTGCTAACCAAACCATATTTAATTATTTTTTAGACTGCATTCCACAAAACCTGTAAATAGAAAATGGCGGCGAATTGTCCGACTTCGAGTGGTCCGGTCACCTCCAAAGAGACATGTAGAAAAGAAGGTCGAGTAGAAGAGGGGACTGTGAAAGTACACTCCATGCACTAGGTCGACTGATCGGCTACCACAGGTAACCGTGTCGACACTGAGTATAAATGGCAAGAATAGGCACCCATGCATAAGAAACATCCACAGTCAGTTTTCTTTTTCCTCACTGAGAGAATCAGATTACTAGTATATATAGTATTTTGATCGGGGAGAGGTATTATATTTAATAATTATATATAACGATTACTTATATCCTTCAGATTCCCAATGAAATGATATGATATTATTAGCATAGTGTCTCAGTTCTCACCCATTGGAGAGCTATTGAAGTGAGACCATTAACTCCTTAAGACTATTGAGATGAATACCTAACTCTGATTAGAGGATTCTATCGTCCTATTCAGCGCCTAATTCAGCCTATTGACCAGACAATAGGGACTAATAGTGGCTTCAGTTGAGAGCCCCAATTATCTCGCATGTTGTTGCAATATTGGCTAATATTGTCATTTGCGGTTATATTTTGTGTTCCGTAATTCAGTTGCCCTACTTTAGTACCTATAGTAACGTTCTTTCCATTGGAACTGAAATTTGACTTCATTTCTGAAGTATCATTCCGAAAATGTTGACTACCAATCCAACTATACTGTAGTTTTTCAATCCTTTCCTACCAGTAATTATTTTATCGTTTTAATTTATTTATTTACCTCTAAATTGAAAAATTAAATGGTATTACTATTCAGGAAAAGAACTATGAACTCATTTTAATGATCCGAAAAGAGTTATTATCGTTTATCTCATTCTATACACTTTTGATGATAATTAAATATTACATTGCTAGAATCTAGCAAATAAAATAATCGACGAAATTTTCTTCATCATTAATAAAAATAGCATCCATGAATATAACAATGTAAAAAGTAAGCAGTAACTCTAACAATAGAATTGCAAGTAAAGTGGATATAATAAAAACAACATTACATAACAGGTTCAATTATTCGATTAATTAGTTGCATTTTATTATGAAAGCTAATCAGTGTCCGCATGAATTACAAAAGCATTAACCTTCTTTCGAACTGATTGATACTTTACCGTGCTACTATACTCAGTAATTAAACAAAACTAATTAGCTGGGGGAAATAATATCACTTTTAGTGTAGTGGAATTTACAATGGATTAGTGGTGTGTAAAATGAATGCATTGAATAACAATATGGCTTGCATTGCTTGCAACCCCGTTATTATATAAGCTGTAATATTTGCGAGGCATGTCTCGAGGTTATTAAAGTACGTGCACATAGAATACGGAAATCATTGTTTGTGTTCATTATTTCCCGGTACTGAGAACGATAAACATCAATTTTATTATTCAGATGAAGTTATTAGACGCAATTTGTTAAGATAATATTTAGTCATCATAACAGAAGAAACTTTTTAATTTATTCGCTACTTTGAACTTTCATCACAGAAATTCCATCGCAAATTCAAGAGACAAACACTTCAATATTCTCAAAGCCGAGTCCTCATAGCTCTGTTTAGAAAATGAAAGGGTTTAATAATATACAATTATATAATAACTTCGAGTTATGCCTCGTACTTATTAGTTATTACCATATGAAATACCTATAAGTCTTATTCGTGAATTAAGTATTAAAGTTCAAGGTTTATTCTCTGGTATGAATGGCAACACTTTATCTTATCAAATAAAGTAGGTACAAAATTTAATCCTTGATTTGGGTGGCAACACTCTATTTTTCATATAATGTATAAGGTTCATTCCTTGCTAGGGATGGCAACACTCAATCTTTTCTAATAAAGTTCAACGTTTAATCCATGGTTTGGATGGCAACACTTCTTTATATGCAAAGTACAAGATTTACTCTTTGTTATGGATGAGTCAGGATGGCAACACTGTATCTTTTCTTACAAAGTTCAAGGTTTACTTCTTGGTATGGATGGCAACACTCTATCTTTCTTATCCTCCATAATCTCGTTTCAGTTTGCAAGTCTTTTCAATAGGAAGGGAAAAGACTGTCTCAGTAGGCGTTATCGATGGCAATAATTGGAACATTATTTTGAAAATCTACGATCTGAATCCTTATTTACTGCTCGTATTATTGCTGAAGAAATTCAGCATGTAAAGATCTTGTTTAACTTCTCTGTCTTGTAAGACGTACAACATAGGGGATTAGATTGGTGTTTGTGATGCAAAATGTTAGATCGAGAGTTTCAACCCCACGAATTTCATCGCAAAAAGAGTGCATATTTTTCAGATCAGAGACCGAAAGTTTGAGGTTTTTATCTTCCAATGTCAGTTCATCATGATGAAAGCCATTAAAGTAGAGTAGATGACGTACAGCTTGGTAGTTTGTAGACTCTGAACATTGTAAACATAAAGTTTTTATGTCTTTAAAATATGAAAATAAGATAAGGAATTTACCTTAACTTCTATAGAGGCAGGTTAATTTTATGCAAAGCATTTGTCCCCACCAAGAATTTCGCTAAAGATTTTTCTTAGAGTTTTGTGTTAAAAAGCTAAGGACAAATGAGTTCATCGGGATGACATACTATCTGGTCAGTGGCTAATTGGATTAAGGTAATGACTTTATCATGTAAATGATGCCAAAGGTTAAGTCATACCCACAGAAAAAGTTATGGTGGGGCAAACGCCGCGTTTTCTCCGCACATTTTACACTATTCGATCAATCACAGGTAAATGAATGGAGAGCAAATTTGCTGGCTATATTAGCGTTTCTACCGCCTTTCATTCATTTAACCGTGATTACTTTAAGAGGCGTTAACTGGGCGGTGAAAACGCAGCGTTTTTTCTGCTAGTATAGAATAGGCGGAAGAGAGTACCCTTCTGTATCTCTAAAGTTAACATTAAGTCTGCAACTATATCACTGATAATAATGTGATTGTATGAATCTTTCAAAAATTCATTCGGTTCGTTGATTCTTGCTTTCAATCTCATTATTGATTTGAATGATTTCTATAATAAATCATTAAAGTGTCAGTATCATATTATGCTATTGGAAAAAAATCATTTTTATCTAATCATAATTTATCAGGAAACATCTTAATAAAATGGCTTAGTCTTTACTAATTATTTATACTTTTTAACCATGTAATGTTTTATTCAATGCAGTTAATTTTCTTAGATCAAAGGCTAATGCACTTACATATTCTATTAGGTATAACAAATCCTCTTTTACGACAGACTAATTTTTCTCAAAATTACTTCTAGCGGCACAAGCGGAGACAATATTTTATATCTTAAATATCGACGCGACTCATAATGAGAAAAAAGATATTACTTTTTTGGGCAAAGCATCAGGAGAATTTTGAATGTCATTTCTCCTTTACCATGCTAATGCTCTTAAGGTGGATCAAAGTAATTATTTCAGATTTATGTACTATTTAAAAACTGAGGTAGGTGAAACGCTCTTTTTGTTTTATAATCTCATTGTAGAGCTTCCATGAGATTGAATTAAAGTCATTGTCTTATTCCGAGAAAAATTAACAGTGGAATCACCGAAAATTAAAAGGGGGAACTATTTTAATTTTCTGTTGCCCTGTTTTAGCTTTGCCCTATGATGTATGAGAGATGACTGCAGTGTAAGAGAGATGACTGCAGTGTATGAGAGATGACTGCAGTGTATGAGAGATGACTGCAGTGTAAGAGAGATGACTGCAGTGTATGAGAGATGACTGCAGTGTAAGAGAGATGACTGCAGTGTATGAGAGATGACTGCAGTGTATGAGAGATGACTGCAGTGTAAGAGAGATGACTGCAGTGTATGAGAGATGACTGCAGTGTATGAGAGATGACTGCAGTGTAAGAGAGATGACTGCAGTATATGAGAGATGACTGCAGTGTATGAGAGATGACTGCCGTTTATGAGTGATGACTGCAGTGTATGAGAGATGACTGCAGTGTATGAGAGATGACTGCAGTGTATGAGAGATGACTGCAGTGTATGAGAGATGACTGCAGTGTATGAGAGATGACTGCAGTGTATAAGAGATGACTGCAGTGTATGAGAGATGACTGCAGTGTATGAGAGATGACTGCAGTGTATGAGAGATGACTGCAGTGATGAGAGATGACTGCAGTGTATGAGAGATGACTGCAGTGTATGAGAGATGATTGCAGTGTATGAGAGATGATTGCAGTGTATGAGAGATGACTGCAGTGTGTGAGAGATGACTGCAGTGTATGAGAGATGACTGCAGTGTATGAGAGATGACTGCAGTGTATGAGAGATGACTGCAGTGTATGAGAGATGACTGCAGTGTATGAGAGATTACTGCAGTGAATGAGAGATGACTGCAGTGTATGAGAGATGACTGCAGTGTATGAGAGATAACTGCAGTGTATGAGAGATGACTGCAGTGTATGAGAGATAACTGCAGTGTATGAGAGATGACTGCAGTGTATGAGAGATGACTGCAGTGTATGAGAGATTACTGCAGTGAATGAGAGATGACTGCAGTGTATGAGAGATGACTGCAGTGTATGAGAGATAACTGCAGTGTATGAGAGATGACTGCAGTGATGAGAGATGACTGCAGTGTATGAGAGATGACTGCAGTGTATGAGAGATGACTGCAGTGTATGAGAGATGACTGCAGTGTATGAGAGATGACTGCAGTGTATGAGAGATGACTGCAGTGATGAGAGATGACTGCAGTGACAATAGAATGAAGTTTATTGTACATAGTATGAATGGCACCTCCTACCGACTGAATTACAACCTTTGCGATTACCTCATTGACATTCCTTACCTGAAAACTGTTTAAATTATTCAACTCTTAATTAAACTGTACCTTATTGTAACTCTTATATATTAAAATTCTCACTATTCGTAAGTCACAGTAAGTAATTTAAAGGCCTTTTGCTGCAGCTTTAATATTAGGTAATAACTTTTGCTAGAAAATTGAAATTACTTTCTTTGGTCAAAATTAGATAGACGTTATTAAAATTTTGTTTGACTGTTACATATAATAAAAGAAATAAGATTTTCATTCTTTACTGAATTATACCTTATATGAACGTTTGGAGTTCTTTTGAAAAAGTCTTTTTTTGTACAAAATCGTAAATTTGTCAAAATCTTCATTATTTTATCAAATAATATTCTCTTTTAAATGTTTAAAGAAAAATTATTGGTGAAAATGAATAATTTAATAAATATTTTACTTTTATCAAAAAATATTATAAATCATTGTTTTGAGTTCTTTTGAAAATTCATAATTTATGGATTATGAAAAAATAAATAACCAAAAACAGTACCATAAAACCATAGATTTTTATTACTTTAAAAGATAAATTTTGATAATCTATGGGTAATTTTACCGCAGTTTTAAGGCAGTAATTAGTTTATCCTCCTTCCCTTTTTCTGAATGACTTATCAGCCTGTATTGACAAAGTTTGCCAAAAAATGTAATCCTTTGAGGATAGATTTGTTTAGCAGCTCTCAGAATAGCCACCTACAGATATTGTTATGAATGATATTGCTGACATCTTTGTAAACCGCACATTTAAGGATGCCACAGTAATGTTTAATTTGATTCAGATTAGATTATTGGCTGACCAGTTCATTAACGAGTCATTTATGAAGTCTTTACCCTTCAAAACTAATTCTTTGTGTATTTGGATCTACGACTGTGAGTATTGTCTTGCTTATATGTCAATTTCTTCTTTTGTTTTTCCATTGAACATTGTACCAATGACAGAAAATTTTCTAAAATATTACATAATTTAATTTAACATCATCTTCAACATTAAATGAACCGAAAACCTCGTTTTCAATAATTATTCGAGATCATTTTCAATAAGGTGGTCTAAAACTTAATTATGTTGACGATTTCCTCCCAAATGTTTCTGAAAATTTCCTCCCTAAATTTATTCAAATGGTTCCTGTATAATAACCAACCGTCCCACCAAATTCCAGTCAATTTACTTAAAAACTTAATAACAATGTTACCATTGAACCCCCCACGATTTGGGGGCTAAGGGGTGGCACGCCCCTCTTTACACATATATCAAAAATGGATTTCATAATATATAAAAGGAAGCTATTAACACAGGCACTGCTTCAGGGGGCTAAAAGGGCTTAAAAACGCATAGCGCACTCTTAAGAGAGCGCAACTCGGTAAATTACATGGAACATATCCAATATTTTCAGATTTCTTATTCATACCAAGTAAATGATTTATCTATACCAATTAGTCCAATAATTACTCAAGGAGGTTAGGTAGAACCTTTACTCTATTCACCCTTCAAATATTACAATTTCATCAATATTATTACAATTTCATCAATATTATTACAATTGAAGAATATTTTGTAATCGAATTACCTCAACTATCACATCTCCAAAAACAAGAAAGAAACGAAGAAACATAAGCGGAATTGGAGGAAAACACATACCTAGATCGATTGCTTTAAATTAAAAGGACTTCGAAAGAAAAAGTCAATTGATTCTCTGAACATGGAATTGTTGCAATTATTCAGATATTTGTGCACTGCAAAAACAAAATGCCTTTTCGCAGTGCTTCAGATCGATTGCAGTTGGTGCGTACACCCGAAGTGTTTCATTGAGAGTTACATTTGAATAAAAGATTTCAACATAAGCCACGTTCCAACCTAATATTCTGAATTGCATCGTAAAAGAAGATATGAATTATATTATAATTATATGAACTATTATGTACTTTGGTGTAGTTGAAAAAATCATTGTAATCGAAGAGATCAACACAATAATTAAAGTAATAATTGAATTAAGTTGCAATACATTGAATTAAATAGTATTATGTGTATATATAAAAAGTTTTCTTCTGATTGTTTGTACACTGACGAAATATTGACAAAATTGAGCCTATTTTCCAATTAAGATTAACTCAAAAGATAACTAAATCCTATTAGACAACTGCATAATATTTTTATCAACGATTATTATTATTACCGGTCTATTATAATAGAGGCTCTTCAGTTAGAACTGTGGAAAGTAACGCATTATACCTCTGGAAGTATGACAGCATAACTTTTTTAATATTGGTAACCTAGCTAGCTCACAGTTATACTTTCTCCAGATTGATCAACAGATTCATGGTCTCTGGTGATGTTTCTCCTGTCAAGAGTGCAGGTCCTACAACAAACCAAAGTGGAATGAAGAAAATATTGAATCAGCAAGAAAGCTTCTTGAAAGAAAGCCTTTATATTGCAATGAATTTGTTTATGAGTACTTATTGTGTGAAAGATTATAAGGAAAAATTATTAATACAAACCTAAATCTGTGCAATAGTATTTTCCAGCAAAACGACGGATTCTGCAATAACGTTCTGTTGTCCGATGTAAATCTGTGATTTGAGAAGCAGCATCCATACAAGCAGAGTGAGCAATACTGGGCTATAACAATGATTCCAACATTGAATTGATTAAAACCACCAAGGAGGTAGAATCATTATCTTCTATGCTAGAGTAATCGATGGCAAAATTATTATCCACTGTATATATGTTTGAGCCTCAATTTTTCGCGATGTTTATTTAATTTGAAAAAAAAATGTGTACGTCTCTAACAGTATAGGATACTGATTTCAGCAGGATGTGGCTACATTTCATATTGCTGTAAGATTTCGGAGACAGGGTAATTTTCCGTTTCACTGAAAGGCCATGGCCAGCGAGAAACTCCAATTTATCCTTCTTTGACTACTGTTTTTAGCTTGTCTGGTTAGTTGAGATAAGGAAAAATCCTCTGAACTTCCACCAATAGCTAGTGAATGCCGTGATAGAATACGCTGCTACCACAAATAGAGATCAAATCATTACTGCTGTCAATGACATTATACAAGAATCACAGGCTGGACTCGCAGCTCTTAGAGGGACATTTGAGTCCCCAAAAGACAACTTTTCAGTTAGTTTTCTAATTCAGTGTTTTACCTCAATCATCCAACATTTGGCAATATTAATAATATTGTAACTATATAACTTCATAAACATTTGTATTATTCTCCGTTACTTTTCCAAAGATCCTTATAGTGTGGAATAAAATATAGCACGAGTCCATTAATGAAGAGTGAAAATAACTATTTATTTGAAAATCGAAATAATTACCGATGTAAATGATTAAATAAATTTTTATGTACATGAAATAATGCCCCAACAGATGGATAACAGGCAGTCTATTTAATTAATACAAATCGTTAATTATCTACTAATTCCATACATAGAACGCATTTTCATAAAGATAGGATACTGACTTTGTGAATATTCAAAATAATACAAAATCTCATACATAATACTCAGTTTTTTATAATATTTACATCTTTTTCTTTTTAGAGGAATAGGTCTTAGAAGTTGGTTTAATCTGTTCCATGTTTGGTTTGTTGATAGCTTGTGAATAGAAAAGAGACAGGCAAGGCTGCCTGTAGGCGTCTCTTCAAAGATTAGAAGACAGTCATCTTCAGAGTTGAGAAAAAAGAAGAAATGATCGACTGTTGAGATTTGGATGGTAAATACGAAGATTTGCAGTCTAAGAAAGTGAATCTCTTATGATTTTTTCACACTTAACTAGTTTAATTTTTTAAAATAAACTTTAGTACTGGTAATGATTCTAGATATTTTAAATTGGCCTGAGCACTTGACGGAAAATTTGTAAGATTTAGAAGGAAATGAAAGCATTGTATCTTGTGATTTTTTATTATCTGATAGTACATCATCACAGTGACTCTTTTCTCTGATAGTACATCATCACAGTGACTCTTTTCTCTGATAGTACATCATCACAGTGACTCTTTTCTCTGATAGTACATCCTCACAGTGACTCTTTTCTCTGATAGTACATCATCACAGTGACTCTTTTCACTGATAGTACATCACCACAGTGACTCTTTTCACTGATAGTACATCATCACAGTGACTCTTTTCACTGATAGTACATCATCACAGCGACTCTTTTCTCTGATAGTACATCATCACAGTGACTCTTTTCACTGATAGTACATCATCACAGTGACTCTTTTCACTGATAGTACATCATCACAGTGACTCTTTTCTCTGATAGTACATCATCACAGTGACTCTTTTCACTGATAGTACATCATCACAGTGACTCTTTTCTCTGATAGTACATCATCACAGTGACTCTTTTCACTGATAGTACATCATCACAGTGACTCTTTATTTATGAGTGAATATTGTGGAAGATTCCGGAAGTTAATTAGAGAAAAGTTAATTACATTCAAAAAATGACAAGAAATCTGTTTGTAACTATAATTATTTATATTTATCTTTTCAAACTAGTTGCAATGTTCTTGGGAGTGAATTTGTTGAAAGAGTTAATAAGTATATATGATAATATATTGTAATTGAAAGGAAAATGGAGCAATTGGCAGAATATGATTGTTGTTACTATATATGCATTCTGTTCGATTGTCTGGCAGTGGTATTTTGTGTTAACCTCTCAATAATTCCATTAAAAGAAATCAACATTATAGTCCACTGATGTTAAGATTCTAATTCGTAATTTTTTTATCATTTTAATTTTCCTTACAAAATGTGAATAGTTACAAAATTGGGTAACTGCAGATTTTTCAAGGACTTTAATAAAAGGTTTTAATTAAGGAGATAAAATTTCGTTCAAGTTCATATCTAGCTTCGCATATTTTATTAATTTATTTTTATTTATTTGTGATTTTGTTACAATAAATTAATGGTATTATTGTTATTCACATAACTCCCCTTTGTATAAAATGCAAACATTTTGATTCTTTAGTGACCAGACAGGGGGTTTAGTAGTCGATTTCAAATTGAATAAAATGGATGCATTAAGGGGATGGTTCACGTTTTTTGCTAGCTACCAATAATAATTGTCCGATTGAGCTGAGATTTTGACTTAAGGTGTAGAATGCTCCAAATCTTTGAAGTTGATCCCGTAAATTTTTCATTTCGGGCCCCCCTCCCCCGTGGGGGGCGAAAAACCTGTTTTTGCCCCCCCCCCCCCCACCAAAATAAGTGCTCAGGGTTGGGGGCAGGTCCTTCAGAAAATTTATAGAAGCTAATCTGTTCAGAACGAAATTCCTAAGGTCGTCTAGAAGCCCTTTTTTTGAATTTCGCTCTCCAAAATTTTTTATTTAATTTTTTTTCATTTTTTCATTTTTTTTCTTTTCGAAATAAAAAGAGTTAGAGATCGAAATTGAAAAAAAGGGCTTCTAGACGACCTTAGGAATTTTGCTCTGAACAGATTATCTCACATATATTTTTCTGTAGGACTAACCCCCAACCCTGGGCGCTATTTTGAACGAGAAAATTTGAGTAAAAAAGTTACTAAGATAATTGAGAAAGAAAATATTTCAATTTTTTTTTAACACAAAAAATTAGTCTTTTCGTCTCGGCCAGGGAACTTGTCAGGTCGCTTCGGGGGGAATAAAAGTCCACTCTTGCAGCGACGAAGCCATCAACCAAAAATGGAAGGCAATTATAGGTACACAAAGGTACAGAAGAACAAACAAACATCAAAATAAACTCTCACCTCAGCACCCGCCCTCCCTATACATTACATCATAATTGACGCACTTAGAGTCATCTGATCACTATGGAAATCTCCACTAGTTTTCTATGGACTATTTTGGGGGTAACTAAGGAAGGAATTTTTTGGGGGAAAAAATGTCAAAAAAAGCGTGAACCATCCCCTTAACAGATACTCTCTGTACCCTATTTGTTGTTCATTTTCTCCTCACTTTGACACGTATTTCAGTTTTATAGCTTCATTAAATGTTCAAAAGATGTTCTAAATAGTGAAGTCACTTTTCAGTCACAAGGGGTACTTAAAGTTTATTACAATTGTTATAAATTGTTATAGTGAAACAAAGCCTAATTCAACATAGAAAAGAAGTCACAAGACATAGTATCCATTATTAGTAAAATAAAATGAGTTCAAACTAAATATTCATTGAGTCTTTGTTATGCCTGTCGTAACATTATGATTTAATTAAATTAGTTGAATTTGGTTTTTATTCATTTTCTTTCTGTTTGCACTAAGCCTTGTAAAACACATCAAAGTTAAGATACTTTTAAATAATGTGATAATCGTATACTATTGCATTAACTGGATAATCAAACGTGGAATTAAAAAAATCAAATTTATATTAGCATATTTTCTTCCTTTCTTTTATTCCAATCAATGAATATTTTGCAGTTGATAATTTAATAATAATATTTCACTATATGAAAAACATTAAATGCTTTATATAAAACCTTTCTATATTTTAATGATAATACTTCAATTATATTAAATCATACCTCATATAAATACCATTTCTTACTTAAAATTAAACACGAGTTAATTCACGATGACATCATTCAAAAATATATATCCATATCTTCATTTAATAATTTATCAATGCTTATAATCGAACAAATATACATATTTTCCCATTCAAAAGAAGTTATTTCCTATTTTATTTACCATAATATTGAATTTCTATTCAATTTATTACCATAATATTTAATTTCTATTCAATTTATTACCATAATATTGAATTTCTATCCAATTTATTACCATATTAACCTTTACGTTCTCTTGTGTAGTTTTAATGTAGTATACCTAATCAAAAACTTTTCCTCTTTTTTTTCTGAAACGTGTTAGGAACGTATTGAACACAATAATTAGAATGTGAATAAAATATTGTTATCTTTAGGATTAATTTAGTGTTAAATTATAAGTTCAATAGCAACGAAATGATCAAAGGAAATGTTTATGTAAAGGTTTATAAGCGTTAAATTGAGTTGTAAAGCTGGAAACGAGTTGCGTGAAGATATTTAAATGGGATGTGTCGTTATAAGGACTACATTCATTGTAATAGGACTACATTCATTGTATATAGTAGGACTACATTCATTGTATATAATAGGACTACATTCATTGTAATAGGACTACATTCATTGTATATAGTAGGACTACATTCATTGTATATAGTAGGACTACATTCATTGTATATAGTAGGACTACATTCATTGTATATAATAGGACTGCATTCATTGTATATAGTAGGACTACATTCATTGTAGCAAGACTACATTCATTGTAGTAGGACTACATTCATTGTAGTAGGACTACATTCATTGTAGTAGGACTACATTCATTGTATATAGTAGGACTACATTCATTGTATATAGTAGGACTACATTCATTGTATATAGTAGGACTACATTCATTGTAGCAAGACTACATTCATTGTTGTAGGACTACATTCATTGTTATAGGACTACATTCATTGTTGTAGGACTACATTCATTGTTATAGGACTACATTCATTGTAGTAGAACTACATTCATTGTAGCAGGACTACATTCATTGTAGTAGAACTACATTCATTGTAGCAGGACTACATTCATTGTTGTAGAACTACATTCATTGTAGTAGGACTACATTCATTGCTGTAGGACTACATTCATTATAGCAGGACTTCATTCACTGTAGCAGGACTACATTCATTGTAGCAGGACTACATTCATTGTTGTAGAACTACATTCACTGTAGCAGGACTACATTCATTGTAGCAGGACTACATTCACTGTAGCGGGACTACATTCATTGTAGCAGGACTACATTCATTGTTGTAGAACTACATTCATTGTAGCAGGACTACATTCATTGCTGTAGGACTACATTCATTGCTGTAGGACTACATTCATTGTAGCAGGACTACATTCACTGTAGCAGGACTACATTCATTGTAGCAGGACTACATTCACTGTAGCAGGACTACATTCATTGTAGCAGGACTACATTCACTGTAGCAGAACTACATTCATTGCTGTAGGACTACATTCATTGCTGTAGGACTACATTCATTGTTATAGGACTACATTCATTGTAGCAGGACTACATTCATTGTAGCAGGACTACATTCATTGTTGTAGAACTACATTCATTGTAGTAGGACTACATTCATTGCTGTAGGACTACATTCATTATAGCAGGACTACATTCACTGTAGCAGGACTACATTCATTGTAGCAGGACTACATTCATTGTAGCAGGACTACATTCATTGTAGCAGGACTACATTCATTGTAGCAGGACTACATTCATTGTAGCAGGACTACATTCATTGTTGTAGAACTACATTCATTGTAGCAGGACTACATTCATTGCTGTAGGACTACATTCATTGTAGTAGGACTACATTCACTGTAGCAGGACTACATTCATTGTAGCAGGACTACATTCACTGTAGCGGGACTACATTCATTGTAGCAGGACTACATTCATTGTTGCAGAACTACATTCATTGTAGCAGGACTACATTCATTGTAGCAAGACTACATTCATTGCTGTAGGACTACATTCATTGCTGTAGGACTACATTCATTGCTGTAGGACTACATTCATTGTAGCAGGACTACATTCACTGCAGCAGGACTACATTCATTGCTGTAGGACTACATTTATTGTAGTAGGACTACATTCATTGCTGTAGGACTACATTCATTGCTGCAGGACTACATTCATTGCTGTAGGACTACATTCATTGCTGCAGGACTACATTCATTGCTGCAGGACTACATTCACTGTAGCAGGACTACATTCATTGCTGCAGGACTACATTCATTGCTGTAGGACTACATTCATTGCTGTAGGACTACATTCATTGCTGCAGGACTACATTCATTGCTGTAGGACTACATTCATTGTAGCAGGACTACATTCACTGTAGCAGGACTACATTCATTGCTGTAGGACTACATTCATTGTAGTAGGACTACATTCATTGCTGTAGGACTACATTCATTGCTGCAGGACTACATTCATTGCTGTAGGACTACATTCATTGCTGCAGGACTACATTCATTGCTGTAGGACTACATTCATTGTAGCAGGACTACATTCACTGTAGCAGGACTACATTCATTGCTGTAGGACTACATTCATTGTAGTAGGACTACATTCATTGCTGTAGGACTATATTAATTGCTGTCGGACTACATTCATTGCTGCAGGACTACATTCATTGCTGTAGGACTACATTCATTGTAGCAGGACTACATTCACTGTAGCAGGACTACATTCATTGCTGTAGGACTACATTCATTGTAGTAGGACTACATTCATTGCTGTAGGACTACATTCATTGCTGCAGGACTACATTCATTGCTGCAGGACTACATTCACTGTAGCAGGACTACATTCATTGCTGCAGGACTACATTCATTGCTGTAGGACTACATTCATTGCTGTAGGACTACATTCATTGCTGCAGGACCACATTCATTGCTGTAGGACTACATTCATTGTAGCAGGACTACATTCACTGTAGCCTGACTACATTCATTGCTGTAGGACTACATTCATTGTAGTAGGACTACATTCATTGCTGTAGGACTACATTCATTGCTGCAGGACTACATTCATTGCTGTAGGAGTACATTCATTGCTGCAGGACTACATTCATTGCTGTAGGACTACATTCATTGTAGCAGGACTACATTCACTGTAGCAGGACTACATTCATTGCTGTAGGACTACATTCATTGTAGTAGGACTACATTCATTGCTGTAGGACTACATTCATTGCTGTCGGACTACATTCATTGCTGCAGGACTACATTCATTGCTGTAGGACTACATTCATTGTAGCAGGACTACATTTACTGTAGCAGGACTACATTCATTGCTGTAGGACTACATTCATTGTAGTAGGACTACATTCATTGCTGCAGGACTACATTCATTGTAGCAGGACTACATTCATTGCTGTAGGACTACATTCATTGCTGTAGGACTACATTCATTGCTGTAGGACTACATTCATTGCTGCAGGACTACATTCATTGCTGTAGGACTACATTCATTGCTGTAGGACTACATTCATTGCTGTAGGACTACATTCATTGCTGTAGGACTACATTCATTGCTGCAGGACTACATTCATTGCTGTAGGACTACATTCATTGCTGTAGGACTACATTCATTGCTGTAGGACTACATTCATTGCTGCAGGACTACATTCATTGCTGTAGGACTACATTCATTGCTGTAGGACTACATTCATTGCTGTAGGACTACATTCATTGCTGTAGGACTACATTCATTGTAGCAGGACTACATTCATTGCTGTAGGACTACATTCATTGCTGTAGGACTACATTCATTGCTGTAGGACTACATTCATTGCTGCAGGACTACATTCATTGCTGTAGGTCAGGTGGTTGGTAAGATGCAAAGCTTATAATTAAGCCTCAACACAAACAGAGAGAAACTAACACAACTCTTCACAATCTAATCAGTTAGAATATTCGTCTTCACAATTGACGATGCTACTGTAATAATTATATTTATTTACTGCTCAATTTATAGTAGTACTTCTCAATTCATATCAGTTCGAATATTCATCTTCATAATTCACTTAATCTAGAATATTCACCTTCATGTAACATTAGAAGAAAAGTGCCCAAATGCATCAGGGAGTAGAAGATGAAAATGCCTCCTCTTAGTCTGCGAATCTTGATAATAATTTGGAAAAGCTAAGTTTGTTTAATCTTAAGATTAATTTGCTTAAGCTTTAATTAGGCTAAATTGACTATAAGCTTATCAAGCCTTAGGTTTATTTATAAACTAAAGCATTAAGATAAATAATTTAATCAAGCCTAATTTAAGCAGCGTTCACACGAACAATATGGATGACAGTAGTTTTATTGGCAATATTGGATATTGACAATATCGAGTTCGCACGGTCAATAAGTTTTACTGTCAATATTTCCATTAGTAGTTACTCTGACTCCCTAAGGAACAGCTTGTGCTGTGCTGAAATGAGTTACAAAAAAAGTTTTGCACTGCGCTTATTGCTCAAATTTTGATGAGATTTCTGAGCACCTTTGATCACATCACTATTTTCATCAGTCCATCAGTACCCCGTTCAGACGATCAAAATATTGATACAATTAGTAAATATTGTCTATAATATTGATGGTGCACGGACAACTCGTACCTGGACAACTCGTACCCGGACAACTCGTACCCGGACAACTGGTATACAGGGTGTCCCAAAAAAAACCGATACCCAAATTTCAAGGGCTGTAATTCAAAATCTATTAAACTTACAAAAAGTTTGAAAATCACATTTAGTTTATCAACGTTAATTCCATATCTGTATAAAATTTTAGATGAATATATCTAACTGTTTTTTTAACACAGTATTTTTAGTGACCGATACGAAAAACCTGTTTGCGCACTTTTGGTTTAACTTTGAATTTTAGGATATTAAAACCATGTTTTTTATTACTTTCAACAGTTTATTAAACTGTTTATTAAAAAACCGTTATTATAACAATAAAAGGAGTTTATTAATATGCAACCGGAAAAATAACAATGAAACCGTTCTTCCTATTATTCGTTTCAGGCGATCTGGTGGGCCATTCGATACGATGATTCAGGACGATAATGCGTATTGCCGAATAGCTCATTTAGTTTTTCCTTACAGCAACAGTTCTGAACCTGTCCTGAACCAACCAGGTTCGATTGATTCTGTTTCCATGTATTTCTCGAATTCTTGTAACGATTCTATCATTTATTAGATCAAGGTATCTATCTACATTTAAATTTTTTTGTAAAAATAAGAACAGACGATACGGCCAAGTCAGCCATTGCTACCTAGTCCAATCCACACACAGACTTTCTCTCACGAAATTCTTATGTCAAAGTTGAAAGTAGGAGGTTGGTTCTTCGGTGCAAATGTGCGAACGTTATGAAAATTTATTTTACCATTCAAATGAAAAGTGGTCTCATCACCAACCACATTATCGTCCACAAACCGGACATTTCTTTGCTAAAAACCAATGAGCAAAATTCAGCCGCCGAGTAAGATCGGTATTTAGGTGTTTTTTTTTCGCTCGTACATCTAGTAAGGATGTCACTTCAAATCTAAGGTTGCAAATCTGTTGAATGCAGATTTAGTAAAATCTAATCACTTTTTATTGCAGTGATTTGCAAATTTTCTGTAAGTGCTTCTTAAACAATTCGAACTGTGAAATAAGTGTTTTACTGAAAGTGCGCAAACAGGTTTTTGGTATCGGTCACTAAAAACACAACTTCAAGAAAATGGTTGAATCGATTCATCTGATAATTTGTACAGAGATAGTAAAAATGTTGAGAAACAAAATGTGATTTTCCAATTCTTTTAAATTTAATAGTTTTTGAATTACAGCCATTGAAAATTGAGTATCTTTTTTTGGGACACCCTGTACAGGACAACTCGTACCCGGACAACTGGTACCTGATTTCCATAATTTCGTGTTAAATGTACCTAATCATAACTGAATAAAATACAAGTTTTATGTATTATGTTTCAATATATGTCATGAAATAGAAGACTCCTGAACTGAGATCATACGAATTTTGTAAAGTAGTCTGTATTTTAGTCTCTATAAAAGTTTTAACTTTATCTTTAGCTGTGCTAGGTTACTTAATATTTAACTTTGCTAACTTAAGTATAGTAAAAGAGGTTAATTTAATTAAATTAGCACTGTTGGTACTAATATATTTTTCGCGTATTATGTGTGAAAATATATATCATGAAATGGAAGACTGTTGAAGTGAGATCATACGGATTTTGTAATGTAGTCTATATTGTAGTCTCTATAAAAGTTCCTATTTTATCCTCATTTGAATTGTTAGTTTATGTATGTTTCATTGCAATAAAAAAATTGGTTATTTTATTATGCCTTTAATTTTTATTATAATTATGTACATTTAACTAAATTTTGAAAATCGGACTTGTATTTTATTCAGTTATTATAATTAGGTACATTTAACACGAAATTATGAAAATCGGGTACCAGTTGTCCGGGTACGAGTTGTCCTGTATACCAGTTGTCCTGTATACCAGTTGTCCGGGTACGAGTTGTCCTGTATACCAGTTGTCCTGTATACCAGTTGTCCGGGTACGAGCTGTCGGGGTACCAGTTGTCCTAGAGCCAATATTGATCGTGTGAACCCAACTTTAATTCAATTATTGATGAAGCTCAAGATTAATTTGATTAATCTTATAATTAATTTGATTAATCTTATAATTAATTTGATTAATCTTATAATTAATTTGATTAATCTTATAATTAATTTGATTTATCTGAAAATTAAGTTGATTTTTTTTTAAATTGAAGTTCATTAACTTTCATAATATAAACCCGAGAAATATATTTTAAATAATACCCTTCATTCTTTTTCCTCGCCTTATCCTAATTTTGTAATAAAAACTAGTGGGTTGAGAGTTAGAATCTTTTCTAGGTACTCATATGCAAATATGCTGCCAATATCCTGCCTCAAAAAAGAGACTGTATAATTAATTATATCTTCCTGACAGAATTTACAATAATATTATTTAGCCCGTTTCGTTAAATAAAATTACACCATTATATTCATTCTAGTTTTGATATAAAAAATTCGAACGTAAATTTTTTCTTCAAAATGAATATAGTAACTTTTCATGCTGTCAATTTTACCAATTAAATAGATTATCTTCTTATATAAATTATTATTTAGGGATACAGGATTTTTTCGATCAGTTTATATTATATGGATTGTTTATATAGTAAAAAATGATTACGTGAAAACACTGGTTTGTTTTGGTGAATCTCTTATCCATTGTTTTTTAGGAGGTGAAAGCCAATTGGAAATCTTTTGTATATTTCAACCATTTCGTTAAATCTTTTGCATCGAAAATAAAAAATAGTTCGAAAACAAAGTCTTGATTTACGTAAGAAAAGAAGACTGCAAAACAAAAACTGTTATGAAAGAAGAAATTATTGAAACACATTTTTGAAATCAAGAATTCAAATTTTATGTAGGATAAATATAAATACATTCTCCTTTA
The DNA here is from genome assembly GCA_947561585.1 of Caprella mutica. NCBI lineage: Eukaryota > Metazoa > Arthropoda > Malacostraca > Amphipoda > Caprellidae > Caprella > Caprella mutica. The sequence goes on from CANNZV010003314.1 coordinate 66,444, forward strand.
TCACAGGAATTTTAAGTCATCAGTTGATTTTTTAAGGACTTTCATCAAATAATATTCAAATAAATTAAAAAAGTTTACGAATATAACACGGTTCTTGTAATAATTTGTTTTATTTAACATTTAGTAGGGACTGGAAAATTTATCAGCTCATAGTTTTAATTTTACGTGCGTAATATTTTCAGAAAGCCCAAAAGTTAAATATGGAACACACAAGGAAAGACACATCCTATTACCATATCCTGTAAGTCTCACTTTGATTAATGCGACAGTAATCGCATGTGCGTCTGCAGAGTAACCCTCTTTTTTACCCTCACACAAACAATGTGAAGAGTTTGTGCGCGAGTTAATATTGGAGATGCTTTTGATGTGTCGAGACAAAATTCCAAAACTTAATATGAGACTATATTTCCATACGATATCTCCGAATTAAGTTGAATGACCACTAAGAGATAATTTTAAGGCGTGAACATAAAAGATGATGTTATGTCCTTACTTGATCTTCTATGGCACCACCCTAACTTTTCTACGGCAACTCGCAGCGTTAAAATAATATGATTTCTTGACTGTCTAATAATGGAGTCAGACTTCAATCAGCAGTCAAATCTTTCATTTCACTAATGGATGGACTGTTGATATGCAGAGAAAAAAGACTTTTTCTTTCGTTGTATCTGATTAGGAAGAACACATTAGTGAGAGACATGATATAGAGAACACATTAGTGAGAGACATGATATACCCAGATAAGATTTAAGAGAGTGTCTTCGATGATTTAAGAGCGTTTATGGCAGATAGAATAAAACGTGGACGAAACACCGATGAATAGCCGATAAATTCTCATCGGCGATTGACTGAAGAGGATTATCGAATGATCTTCAACGAATCATGGTTGATTCTACTTCCTCGAATTAATGAGGAGATTTCTTCGATGAATCTTCGGCTAGTTATAGAAGACTCATCTTCCCTGAATTACAGCAGGCAGCTCATAGATGTATCTTCGGCGAGTTATGGAAGACACATCTTCCCTGAATTACAGCAGGCAGCTCGTAGATGTATCTTTGGCGAGTTATGGAAGACTCATCTTCCCTGAATTACAGCAGGCAGCTTGTAGATGTATCTTCGGCGAGTTTTAGAAGAGTCATCTTCCCTGAATTTCAGCAGGCAGCTCGTAGATGTATCTTCGGCGAGTAATGGAAGACTCATCTTCCCCGAATTACAGCAGGCAGCTTGTAGATGTATCTTCGGCGAGTTTTAGAAGACTCAACTTCCCTGAACTTCAGCAGGCAGCTCGTTGATGTATTTTCAGGGTGTCCGGAAAACTGCCAGGCGGAAAACTGCCGAAGCGGAAAACTGCCAGGCGGAAAACTGCCAAGCGGAAAATTGACAGTCACTTACTGAATTTAATGACTTTAGTCAGTAATAACATTTTGATTTGAAAAAAAACGACGTTCGCTCTTAGTTAAAAGGAGTTAAGGGAACATTATTTTTTACTTAGTAAACAAAACAAAAATATAGTTTTTCTTCATTAGAAAAAATACATAAAATATATTAGTATATAATTATTACATTATTATTATTATTTTCCTAGTTTAACAACCGTATGCACATTTACGTGATACTTGCAGTGAGTTTGTTACAGTGTGTCATGTGTCCATATAAACAATATAAATACTATTAAACCTTCCATAGAAAATACTAGAAGAAGAAGAAACAAAGAAATGATAGTACATATTAGGGACAGAGTACAATTTCTTTGTTTACACAACTCATCTCTAAAATATCATTTCATAACGGATTTAGTGTCTAATTATTTCATTTTTGTTTATAATTTGAAAATTGAACAATCCTTCAAACTTAATATTCGCTTGTACTCATTATAAAACATATTCGATCGATTTTTGTGAAATATTTAGAATTTGCAACACAACATCTATGTCTATGATTATCAAACTGATACTACCAACCTAATTCTCTGACAATTTCACTCGCTCGAATTGGATTGCATGTAAATTAATAATACTTTTACATATAAATGAAAATTGTAAAAATGAAGGTGTTGATGCTATGGAGAATAAAATTGTAAATGTAATAAATATTGAACAAACATATGAGTGATTTAACATTCACTTAATTTATAATATACAAGATATAAACTATAAATCTTATAAACATATAAAATCTTATATAGACACATAAATATATACATGTTTTTAAAATGTACGTGATTTAACAAATAAGTTAAAAATGGTAATTATAATTTCTTTGTGTGTACTTAATTTGGTTTGCTGTGTGTTTAATAAAGTATCTTTGTTGAAATTATATTTTCCATTGAATATTAAGTAATCCAATAATTTATATACTTTAATTATAACTGTAAAAAATTGATGTCTCCTTAATCCCTTGAAGAATGGCTAACGCTGTTTTTTATGAATTAAAATGTTTTTAAAATGTGTTCATCAAAAGTAAAAAATAAATAAATTGCCAATAAGTGACTGGCAGTTTTCCGCTCGGCAGTTTTCCGCCTGGCAGTTTTCTGCTTCGGCAGTTTTCCGCCTGGCAGTTTTCCGTGTACCATTTTCAGTGAGTTATGGAAGACACATCTTCCCTGAATTACAGCAGGCAGCTCGTAGATGTATCTTCGGCGAGTTATGGAAGACTCATCTTCCCTGAATTACAGCAGGCAGCTCGTAGATGTATCTTCGGCGAGTTATGGAAGACTCATCTTTCTCGAATTACAGCAGACATGACTTCGATGATCATTGACGGGTCATGATAGACTCATCGTCCCCTAATTATTACAGGATTGAATTATAGCAGACACGTCTTCGATGAAGATCGCTGAGTTACGATAGACTCATATTCATTCATAAGAACTTTAAAAACACGTGGGTTATCATATTGAATAAATATCAACCAAATTCTACTTCTACTATGTCCAAGATGGCTCAGAGGATATGTCGCTGACTTCAATTCTCCATGATACTACAGTTGCAGGTTCGAATCCCCCGGACACACCACTTCATTTCTTTCCATTAAACTAATCGATATAAAGCCAAATACCTTTCAAATGATAATTTTGGTTTTATTTAACCCTATAAATATATATATTCATGCATTAGAAAACTACCATGAATCGATCTAAATGCAAGGAAGATTATAGATAGGCGCCATGTATAAATCATGCTTGAATCTGCTTTAAAATCTTGCTTGAATCGCCAATAATATTGAGGTGATTATGTGAATTGTTTTCGTATGAATCTTCCATGAAACGTCTTCAAATCGAAATTGAATCATCGTTGATTTAAAGACGGTTACAGTCGGTTATGCATGTGCTTCTTCGATGAATCGACGATCATCCTGCCTTATTTTATATGTACGAGAAATCTTGGATAAAACGGACACTTCGAATATTTATCGATGATTCATCGTCAATACGCCGATTCATGTTTAGGTACTCTTCCAAAAATCGGCTATAAATCGGCCTAAAAAATCAACTGGGTAGAGAACACATTAGTGAGAGACATGATATAGAGAACACATTAGTGAGAGACATGATATAGAGAACACATTAGTGAGAGACATGATATAGAGAACACATTAGTGAGAGACATGATATAGAGAACACATTAGTGAGAGACATGATATAGAGAACACATTAGTGAGAGACATGATATAGAGAACACATTAGTGAGAGACATGATATAGAGAACACATTAGTGAGAGACATGATATAGAGAACACATTAGTGAGAGAATTACATTATATTTACTAGGAAGTTACCTGAAGACTGTCATCAGTTTTTAAAAATATTTTAATGTTTGTTTTTCAACTACCACGTTTTAAATTCTTAGTTGGTAAAAGAAAATTAAGTTGGGTCCCCTTATATTTTTCGTTGACCCTACCATACTAAAAAATAATCTAAAATACACAATTATATTATCATAGAGTTGAATCTATATTCACTACAGATCAATAATATTTTTTGTTAATTACCTTCGCAAATTTGCTGAAGGTTATATTTTTACCGAGATTTTTTTTTATTTATCATCTTCTAATTCACTTTTTAGCCAGTTTGCAGAAACTGGTAAAGTGTTTGTAGAGATCTCTTTAACTCAAAAAGTATTCGACCAAATTCCCTATAATTTGGTGGGTGATTGGTCAATATCCAGGAACCTACTTGTAGAATTTTAGGAGTGATCCATTTGAAGGTAAAGGTCAAAGTCCTTTATAACTTAAAAATTACTCAACCATATTGCATGAAACTTGTGGGACAATTGGTCACTATCCTGAAACCATTTGTTTAAATTTTGGGATAGATCGGGTCAAAGATCAAGGTCAAGGCCATTTTTAACCCAATAACTCAAAAGTATTCAACCAAATTGCCTCCTGAAATTTGAAGGAACGATTGGACAACGCTCAGGAATCATCTGGTAGTTTTTTGTGAGCGATTCGATCTAAGGTCAAAATCAAGGTCATATATAATCACAATAACTCTAAAAACAATCACTAAAATTGCATGAAACCTGGTGGGACGATTGGTCTCCATCCAGTTATCAGTTTATCAGATTTTGGGATATAATGGATCAAAGCGGCGGCGAAGGTATGCGGTCTACCGAGTGCACGTAATCTAGTTTGAAATGTTTTTCTATAAAGATCAGTTTTTTATAATTATGAAATGATAAATTTCAATCTCTCTCGAAAGAAACAGGCACATTTCAACTATAATTTCTTTGATAATTTGGTTTTGATAAATAGTTTATGTGACTTCATCAAGAGAATACTTGCCTTTTTTCTGTCTAGACAAGACGAGAGCAGTGACGTGCTCTTTTTATATACAATATATTATATTATCTATAACTGAATAGATGAAATAACCTTGACAGCATTGTGTGTAGAAAAAGAAAGTTTCTGTATAGAGTGTATGTCAGAGAAAATGCGATATAAGCAAATTATATGTTTTATGCCACTTTTTGACAGACACAGTTATTTGTTCGTCATCTCTTTTATAATTTGAAATCAATTAATATTATTCTATATCACTAGATAAACTTATGTTGAAGTCACTGAAAATGTGTACATCAGGACTTTTTATGAGTATAAAGTATTGAAATGACTCAATTATTTTTGTTTTAATGTCAAATTCTGTTTATAAAAGATGTAACTGGATTTCTAGTATTAAAAAACGGTTAACTAGCAAACGAGCTAGAGAAAAGTATGGAAGCATCTAATCTTTGAACATATTGTACATGAGCAAGCACAGATATTTAAAAATATTATTTATAACCATGCATTAAATAAAAATGGCAGACCTCCCTGATTTTTAAAAGAGGCCAAATTGTATGACAGGTGCTAGTGTAACAAAAACTACTCGAAAGCTAGGTGTTTAAAAATTACTTCCTTTCAAAATGACAGATAAACGTCCTCGATAAGGTCAAAGGTGTATGAGAGAGACCGTATAATTTTAAATCGGATTGTTAGAGCAAATCTCAATTAACAGTTAAAAAAACAGTCTGGCACAAACTCTGTTCGTCGCCAGCCGTCACAAGTATTGTGGATCTCACAGAAGACCTGCAAAATGTTTCTTTTTATGTCTTGCCCCTGTATATCTAGAATATTCATAAATATCAAGAAGACAAGGATATTTTGGTCAATAGTATGTAAATTAATCTATACTATAATAAAAGAAGCCGTCACAAAATGAAGGAATAAGACAATGAAAATTAATTCAATGTGTTCATCATAGCAAGTCACAGCAATGTTAATTTGAAGGCATTATCAAGGTATGATAGATAGTGCAGCAATGTACACACAGAGAACGGTTTTGTTAAATTTACAAAACGTATTTTGTCGATAACATTTGGTTATGGTAATGGGAAAATTTTGTTATATTAACCATCAATTTAGTTAAATTAGCAATAAAATATTGTTCAAAGATTTCTTCACTACAACAAAATATTTATTTAAGTTAACTGTACAGTTTTTGTTATGGAAGATTGTTAAGGTTACTAAAAAAGTTTTGTTCATATTAACTTAAATATTGCTATGATAACAATATAATATTGTTAAATGTTTTTTTATTTATAACAAAATGTTTTTGTAGTAGTAACTTGAAAAATTTAGTTAAAACATATCATTGTTGTTAACAAAATACCTTTGTCTTTATAAATAATAATTTTGCTACAATAATATTATATTTTTGTTGATATATTTTTTACTATTAACAATATTATATTGTCATTAGTAATAATTATCTGCCATTTCTTTTTGTTATTAGGCTTCATATAAATTTTAAGTTACCACAATATGTGATTTCCGCGTGATTTCCCTCGTCTGGTTTACGCGGGAAAAAGTAATACATTGAGTCTTGGGGCAAATCTTAATGGTAAAAATATCGATACATATTAGATACAGCAAGTTCATTCTGAAAACTTATTTACGTATCATAACTACGCAAGTAATGATACACACTATGTAGGTATCTATTTAGGTATTGATTGATAAAACATAGTAAGAAACTAAGTAGGTAGGTGGGAATTGATAAATATTAATAGATAGCTATTTTAAAAATATTCAGTTTAAATTTTCTATTGCTTGTCATTATAAAAAAGAAAAGATACGGTATCAATAGAATATTAAATATTATTTATCTATAATTTCTTTAAATGGCTTGCATGTTTTCATATTGCTTATACTTCATTTCAATCCAACTTTAACCATGTCCAGGATAGCTGAGAGGTTAGCGCCGCAGACTGGAGTTTGGAGATCATCGGTTCGATTCCAGGATACATAACTTCATTTCTATGTTCATTTATTCCCATTTAATTTGTATATATCAACTTGTAACATTAAACTAATTGATATACAGCCAAATTTACCTATACACTATATGCAATATAATAAGAAATAGTAATTAAAACAGCATAATCCATTTTATCAAAATAACAAGATGGTTTTGTTGCTACAAAAAAATTATTTGTGTTGCATTAAATATACGTTTTGTTGACATAACAAAATACATTTTTTAAAGTAACAGTATTGTAATGTTACTATAACTAATAAACTCTAGTTACTGTTACCTTAAAAATTCTAGTGTAACTATAACAAAAAAACCTTAACAAAAAAATATATTTACTGTAACAAAATTATTTTGATGGCTCATAGCTGACTAATTTATTTTGTTAATACAACCAGAAACATACTTTTTTTTGTTGTATCAACAAAACCGTTCTCTGTGTGTAGTCACACTGTTGATTAATAGTTAAATGTAAATTAAATATTTTAGCTGAAAACCTTAAGAATAAAAAACATACATATTGAAGCAGAAGCGAACTATAAATAATCCACGTTGTTTCTTGTGAATTTGGTTCATCTTTTGTTATACGAATATATGTAGGTATCTTATTTGTTGGTGCAGCGAAGGGATTTAGATTATTATTTATACTGTTAAAAATTTACATACGGGTTTAATTGTGTTTTATCTTAATTATAGTGGTCAGACTTGGCTACTGTATTTTCTTAATATCATAAGATTTCAAAAATTCTTATCAAACATTGAATATTGTACATGTCTAGAATTCCAAAGAAAAATGAAGGAAGAACACTCTAGTTCTATTTAATTATAAAGTTTCTAATCTACTCACTCCAGAACTTCCTTCTCAACTTTTTTTGCATTTAGAAGTTCTGAATTTGTTGACATGAACTTCATAGATAAAGAATGGGAAGTTATTTCGTAGTTAATTCAGAATGTTTACAGTTTTCACCAGCGAACTTTAACTAATTTTTCAACTTTAAAATAACATATGAAATTAGAAATTTAATACCTGCAATTTATATACAGATTAAATATTATTTTCAGGGAATTCTGATGCCTACTTCGAGCAGTCATTAAATTCAAGAAAATATTGAAAACGATAAAGTATTCTATGAACATTATATGATATCTAAGTAATAATTTTAAACAAATGAATTATTTAATATGTCGATATAATAGAAATTGTATTTCTATTTGTATTTTACTGTAAATTAAGTCTTCACCATCATTAATCATCAAAGAAATAATGTTCTTATTGAGCTCAGGCGTAAAAAGCTTTCATTGATTTTAGTGACTTGTATTCTGTTACAGTGAATAATTTATATCATTTCATTGATAAAATCTTAGTCAAATATTCTGTCAGTTTCTTATCAATCTCACGAATAACCAAATACATTACCAAGCCTATACTTATATACCATTGCTTTAACTTATGTACAGTATCGTATACCATGTGGATAAAAATCTATATTAGAGTTAATTTTTCATAGAGCTTTCTAACTAAAAGGCTGATATAATGGAACGGCAATTACAGTAAAGGATATATCAAATACTTATTGAGAAATTACTTTAATTATTTCGTGTATATCATATAAAGAATCTATCTTCATTTTAGACCCTCTACTCAGCCTTTATTATGGTAACTCAATAAGCTACAATTCTTCGGGAGTAAAGCATGCATTGGACTATATAGTGTACAGAATTGGACTATATAGTGTACAGAATTGGACTATATAGTGTACAGAATTGGACTATATAGTATACAGAATTGGACTATATAGTATACAGAATTGGACTATATAGTATACAGAATTGGACTATATAGTGTACAGAATTGGACTATATAGTATACAGAATTGGACTATATAGTATACAGAATTGGACTATATAGTATACAGAATTGGACTATATAGTATACAGAATTGGACTATATAGTATACAGAATTGGACTATATAGTATACAGAATTGGACTACATAGTATACAGAATTGGACTATATAGTATACAGAATTGGACTATATAGTATACAGAATTGGACTATATAGTATACAGAATTGGACTATATAGTGTACAGAATTGGACTATATAGTATACAGAATTGGACTATATAGTAAACAGAATTGGACTATATAGTATACAGAATTGGACTATATAGTATACAGAATTGGACTATATAGTAAACAGAATTGGACTATATAGTATACAGAATTGGACTATATAGTATACAGAATTGGACTATATAGTATACAGAATTGGTCTATATAGTATACAGAATTGGACTATATAGTATACAGAATTGGACTATATAGTGTACAGAATTGGACTATATAGTATACAGAATTGGACTATATAGTATACAGAATTGGACTATATAGTATACAGAATTGGACTATATAGTATACAGAATTGAACTATATAGTATACAGAATTGGTCTATATAGTATACAGAATTGGTCTATATAGTATACAGAATTGGACTATATAGTATACAGAATTGGTCTATATAGTATACAGAATTGGTCTATATAGTATACAGAATTGGTCTATATAGTATACAGAATTGGTCTATATAGTATACAGAATTGAACTATATAGTATACAGAATTGGTCTATATAGTATACAGAATTGGTCTATATAGTATACAGAATTGGTCTATATAGTATACAGAATTGGTCTATATAGTATACAGAATTGGTCTATATAGTATACAGAATTGGTCTATATAGTATACAGAATTGGTCTATATAGTATACAGAATTGGACTATATAGTGTACAGAATTGGTCTATATAGTATACAGAATTGAACTATAGAGTATACAGAATTGGACTATATAGTGTACAGAATTGGACTATATAGTATACAGAATTGGACTATATTGAACTATATAGTTTCTATTACTATAGTATGTAGAAAATTGTGATGGGCTTCCTCTCTGGATCGTTATTGGCCCTCAAAATAACTTTCTCTGTAGGTAGAGTAGATTGCATTCTGTAAACATTGAGTTTTCTGATGGGGAATAATAAAAAATGTAGTTATATGAGAAGAAATTTATTGATTATTCCAATAATGTGTAGAATAGTATAATGCGAATCAATAAAATTAATATATTATAATATTGTGCTATATAGATATGATAATAAAATGTGGTAAGATAAAATAAAGTATGTTATACCTACTGTAAATAGTGTTTTATTATTCTGGCATATATAATACGTTACAAGATAGCATATTATGAGTTAAGTCAATAAAATTTATTACAAATCTAATAATTAATATATCTATTTAAACACACATATATATTTTCTAAAATAAATGAAATTGAGACTGAGTTCTAAAAGATCATCACAAGCATCAATAAATTTTAAAACTTCACTTCAATCTAGAGGAAATATATTTCATATTTCTCCTCTGGAAAAGTTGCATCTATAATCTTTTATGTGAGTTTTCAGAATTAATTCAATCAATCAATTCTTGTGCAGTGTGAGAGTTATGGTAGGAATATCAGCTCATAGTCTTCTATGGCCCCACCATAACTTTTTCTTTTGGTTATTTATTATTCATCTGATATAGTTAATATAGGATAGTGCTCAGGTTTCTTATTAGTATGTTGTGAGTGCAGATCATACAATCTTAATAATAAATTCTCCAACTATCATCTATGAAATATGCATTCAATTCATAATTTTATACACTATAATAATGAACACTATAACTACCAAGCAGTCAGTATGACTGCATTTTATTTTTCAAACATTTGTATTGCATAAATTATTATTGGTGGATGCTTGAAATGTATTGACTTTATATGCCTCACATAATCATGGTGCGAAATATCAGTGCATTGATCTCATAGTTTTTTGAGATATGGCATTTTCTTACTCATATTACCACCCATTCTTTTTAACGGAACCTGGAAAGTATAAAAGTAACATGTTGTGAATTGTTCTGATGTGTCTCAAACAATTACGTGGCATCGGGCAAAAGCGTTTGTACGTTCTTGCTCAACATGCTTGCAAATGGTATCTCACTGGTGAAAATATGAAAAGCAGGTCATTTTGATTGCTTGGTAGTTCTAGTATAGTAGTCTGGTGCATTATAGTTTTAGTTACCTATTTAATGAAAAATCATTTTTTTTTAATTAATTATATTTATATACCTGAAGCACATTTTCTATGTTAGTATTGTATCAAGGTGAAGTAATTCCTAATTTTTTAATGAAGTTATTGATTTATTTTCTTTATTTTCAGTTATCTTTAATTTTTGGCGTAATGTTGAGAAATCATTTTTTCGATATCATAGACTATTAAAAATTTTGTTTGGGTCAATTATTTATTGTAAAATATGATATCAATCTATAAAAAGAAACTTGCAACAATTTTTTAAACAAAAATAAAAGATTTTCTAAGTAAAATGAAAGTTCATAAATTTTGTATTCCATATATATAAAACAGTAATTTTTTTGTCCAAGGTAGGGGCGCTCTAATGTATGTATGTATATTATACATGACATATATTAAGTACAACTTAATCGTACCTCTACTATTCCAGTTAAAATATCATTTCTATTTACTTTGACATAGACAGAACCAATTTTTGTATGAAAAACTATCATCAATATTTTTTGAGTAAACTATAAAATCTTCCACATTGCTGTTGGTAATAATTTTCACACCAGGATATGGTGTGTACTCTGTCCCGTCCATCCATTTGGGTTCAGCACCATTTTTCTTCTTCAAACCAATCCAGTGGTTTTTGACTGAAGAATAAACAGTATAGAGTTAGTACGCATAATAGATCAATTATAATAGACTTACTAGATGGTATAAATATGGTTCTAGGAAATTCCACTGAGGAAAGTTCCAGTGCAGAAGATTTCACTGGGAAAATTCTACTGAGGAATATTCCACTGAGGAAAATTCCACTGCAGAAAGTTCAACTGGGAAAATTCCACTGAATATTAATAAATTTATGAATTGTAGCGTCAACGCAGGTAATTCCTCCGCACCTGGAATGTGCGGGCATTACCCTGCACCGCCCTTATATCCAAAAGTATTTGGAAATTTAAATTTCTGTTTACGGCATTAATTGGAAAGAGCATGTTTTCATTCCTCAGGACAAATAATATTATCCATGTTAGTTTTCAGTAAGTATTTTAAATATTTATTAAATAGGACACCATAAAATTATAAAATACATTTGCATTAGTAAAATCAAATAATTTTGCAAGATTTGCTGCAGAATCCACAATTCTCATTCAAATTTGATCACGTTTGTGACATATTATAGGTTAATTAGCGTACTTTAATATACTACCTACTTTTTTTTTGTTTCAGGTTAGCCAAAAAATGACTACATGGCAACAAAGTAGTGCGGGGTTTTGCCTGGCATGAAAAAAATATGCAGGGTATTATCCCGCACTTATACAGTACAATAAAATATTGAATTTTCAACATGATAAGATATTATAACAATAGATAATTGTGTAGCGTGTATACATACAGTGTGTAGTGTATATACATACAGTGTGTAGGGTGTGTACATACAGTGTGTAGTGTATGTGCGAAAATATGTCCGGCTAAACTTTATTATGAAGGAGTATTTATGCACCAACAAAAAACGAAACAGAAAATGAACTCTTGTCTGTAACGTGAATCTGACTTCACAGAAATGAACTTAAACTATTTTCTGATGTTTGTGCAACATTTAAAGTATATCTCAACTTATAACTTTTTCGTAATAGTAAATTATGCACAATTTATATTTTCAGGTGGCTCAATATTGAGGTGGCTCAATATTATATTTTCAGGTGGCTCAATATTGAGGTGGCTCAATATTATATTTTCAGGTGCCTCAATATTGAGCCTCTTAATTTTCATAGGTGTTACTTCTTCAAACATATGACGCTATTCCCAAGTGTTGTACTAGCGTATTTTTATCATTGTTTCTAAGAGTTTAGAAAGCTGCTCTTTATGATGGTGTAATCTAAATTTTGATTGATCTCTTAGTTTCCAAGTTAATACGGGTGCAAGCCATTAACCTACAATGCAGGATATTGCCTAGAGTGGTACTGGGCATTACCCCTCAGTGCGGGATAATGCCCTGAATGGTGCGGGATTAATGCCCTGTTTGCTAGGATAGCAATTTTTTTAGAAAAAGTTGAATAACTATTAACCCATTGGTCATAGAGCTAAGCCGTTTTGTATGTATAAAATAAGTGACTACTTCTTTCTTTTACATCATACAGATATTCTCTATCTGTAACAGTTTTAGAGATAATTGGACTTGTTCACTAAGTGCGGGACAATGCCCGCGTTGACGCTACTGCTTATTTTCTATAACGATACTTTAGAAATTATCTACTTCATATTTTATAAACTTTTGGTGATATTCATTACACTGTTCCTTTTTAAGTGGTTTGATGAAATGTAAGTGAATCTCATTATATAAATTTTCTTAATGTACATTTTCTTTGTGCATTGCTAAGTTTCTTCTATTTGAGATTAAGATAATTCTACTTACAAAAATATATTAAAGAAATTAATTTAACCTCTTGTTCCACAAATCTGATTATAATAGTAAAGTCAATTTTTTATTTTGAATGTAAGTTCGAGTTTTACGTAGGGGAAAATCCAAATATGTGTTAAACAAGATAATAATTTAACAAAAATAAAAAAAATATTAATGTAAGGTATGCGCTATGTCTTGTAGAAATATCTATCCAGCTCAGTCTTGATATCAATTTCCATCTTCAAATCCACACAGTAATCGTTTCAAGCGTGAGTCAATTGCCTCGTATTTATATGATAATTATATTTTTAATGTAAGCTAAGTCTTGTAGGAATGTTAATCCATTTTCGTTTTGATATCCAAGCATAAAGAAAAAAAAAATATATGAACCAGTATAATAACATCATGGAAAACATATATGTAAATAAAATAATGTAAGAATAGAAGTTGCATGAAAATGCTTCACACTAATATAGTTCAAATTTCCATTGCCTTATTGGTTAAAGACATTATATCCTACACTCTGGTAGTATAACATTGATAATTATTATCAATCATAAATATTTGAATGAAGTAAACACTTCCTAGCTATCAACTGACCGGAATAGTATCACCTGCTCAGCTAAAATAAGTTATCAAAATGTATTTTGGATTGCCCTTTGGACGGAATAGTATTGTTATATAAAATAATAGATACAATTTATCATTACAGTAAATTCTAGGGAAAAGTTCCTGGTCGATTTTTAAATATTGGATTTTGTTTAGTGGAATTTTCCTCAATGGAACTTTCCAATGTGGAATTTCCCTCAGCGGAATCTTTCGCGCACCATAAATATACACCATATAAGTAAGACCACTTTCTATATCAGCATGCAACTAATCATGTATTTTGTGCTACCAGAGAGAGGATCACACTTGCCCCCAAAAAGACGACTCGATCTGTATGCTAGACTCTAGAATAATTCGTGTCACATTTCTTATGCATGGGGTAGGATTCGTGTATCTCTTCTTACTCTTACTAAATAGTAAGACTAAGCATAGATATGTCTATGAATTGTGTCAAAGAAAGAACAACAACCATTTTGGAAATTAGTATAACTAAAGGTAAATAGACACTTCGATATTCTCAGCACGTTTTAATATTTTTCGTTAGTCTCTTCTGCGTTAATGCTATAAAACTTTCGGTGTTTGAAAAAAATATTCTAAGATGATATATGTGGAATGTAGTAAAATGGTGCAAATGCAAAAAGTTGAAATTAGTTTGTACTAGAAAATAATTTTTAAGAAATAAGTTTAAATATCATCTTATGTCCCAAAATCACAAATAAATAAAGTCTTATTCTTATTATTCCACGTTTTTATTTGGCATTGCTTTCCGTTTTCCCTCATTCTTCTGAATGCAGACTTGCATTCGTCTACGCATTTCCACTGTAGCTCTCTTGATCATCTCTAGAGTAACACCGTACTAACTCTTTCTTGTTGTGTTCATCTAGAGGGAGAATTCGTCACGATGTATCCTTTCGAAAAACGTTTCAAGATCGCAAATAACAATAACGATATTTATTTTATTTGATATGTTGTTGATTGAACAAAATACTTTCAAATGAAGTAAACTGAGTAGATCTACTTTTAAAAATTAACGTGTATGGAATATTGTGCCTGTGATGAACATTTAGTCTGATACTAAATTAGAGTTGAAAACATATTAATAAACAATAGAATTACATGCTACAACATCTGTAACTGACAAATCTCTATTAAATAACCATAGTTTAGTACTTACATTTCATGATGTCATTCAATTTTGCAGCACTCGTGCCCAAGGCCAGTCTGAATCCTGGGATCGAATTGCAGAAGTTGGTACAAATAGTAATGTTGAGCTTGAAACCTGTAGATAAGTAGGTGTGTCCTTCATATCCCGCTACAATATTTACACCTCTATAATCTTTTCTATCTGAAAATAAATATACATATATTATGCAATTAATATTGGAAAAAATGGTGTTTAAGGAAGTATTATTTTTTCATTGAAAATAAGAAGAATTGAGTAATGATTTCGATAGCATTTTCTACGAACAAGTCTTACATTTTATGAATGTTCTCGCTCCTTCTAGGTATGTTGTAGCGTTCAAGAAAGGCATTATGAAGTCCTCGCCTTGAATAGTAGAGTCAGAATTTTTAGCGCTGATGACACAAGTGTTGTTTGCTAACAATGTGTACATGTGACACATCGCTCTTAATTCACAGTACCCTTTGCCTAATAATAATAGGGTGAATTAGTTTGAAACACCAATTAAATATAAAACTTAATTGAATTAAATATATCCAGAGAGAATATTATAGTAGAGGCAGCCATTGAAGGTTTAAATGGGACTTCACTTAATCTTCTGGAGACCCACTGTGATTTACTTTCTATTATGAAAATGAAATTTTAAATATCAGTTAGATCTTTATATCATTATTTCAAGAGAGAATAGAGTAAAGGAACAATCCAATACCAGTGGATCGAGGTATTGGACAATGGATCCTTTATCCACAGTGAAATACAGATTGAGTTAGCAAGAGTGCAAATGGTCAAAGTGGTTGTTAGATCTTTTTCCCGATATCACTAAAATGTTCAAAATAATAATTATTTCGTTACCATTCACTGTGTCAGGTAGGCTCTGAGCTACGGAGGTTGAATCTTATCAATACTTACAAGTGCAGCTGGAAGGAGATGGAGTAGCATACTCCAAGTCTTCTGTCACAATTCTGTCTTTGAATATTAGATACATTAGTTTTTCTAATTCGTTAATAACGAATTCGACCCGATGGCTTTCGGCCACTCCGCAGATGCATCCAATGAAAAGATACACTGAAAGGGAAATGGTATTAATTCAAAATCAATATTTCATTAAGTAGTAGAAATATATTGACCAAAAAATCAAGAAATAACAATTATAAAGTTATAGACTGAACCTATTCGCTGGAATTACTGCGCAGGAGAACAGGGGTTCGATTCTCGATATTGGAACAGATTTCTTTATCTTTGTTATGAGTTATTACTGGAATTTTTGTTCTTTCCAATTTATCTCCTTCAGAAGTGTTACTAAACCATTGTTTATTATATTACTAATGAAAGCGGTTTACATAACCCCACCTATCTCAGGCTGCATGGAACACTATAATTATGTGGAAATAAGAACTAATGCGTTGAAGTATATTCATTAGAGCTTGCAAGTTTAGGTTCAATATGTGTCTTTGGTAAATAATGAAATACTTACATATTATAAAAACATTCATGGTTCATACGGAAGAAAACACAAAATAGATATAATTTGTTGGTTGATATTAACTTATATTATAACTTCACTTTGTTAATCAAGTACTTAGATTAATATTTAATTTACTCAAAGATATATAATCGTACACTCTGGTTATATTTCTATTCAAATTAGACACTTATAATTGACGAACTCTCAAATGTTCTATCGTAGTGTGGAAATATTCTTCAGAGCAACCTAACCAGTTGAAGCGTTTCTATTTGAGACTGGAGTTCAACTGAACTATTTTAGAAATTAAATACACGGGTTTGAATTCAGTCGATATGCATTAGGTGTGTATCATTAACTTCACCTCCACTATCTTGAGAATGTCAATGTACGTGATTTGAATTGATTTAATGTGTTATTCACAATTTTGGAAATACATAAATATAGCTACTCCAGAAATTTAATTTTTACATGTATCATAATAAACAATGTATTCGAATATGAATACAGATTCTTTACAGAAAACGAAGGTGAGTGTCATTATTAGCATTCATTTAGTTTAACTGTATAATTTTTTCAGTAAATTCTCATGCAGACACTGCCTACACTCTAATCTATTCTCATAGCAACTAATATACAGTTCAGAAGATCAATAATCAATAACAATGTTATAACTGTCATGGAAAAGATATTAGAACACTAGCTATCATACATTATATAAGGTCACATGATGAGGTCACATACATTATATAAGGTCACATAATGAGGTCATATACATTATATTAATTTCACACATATCATATAAGGTTTCATTGAACACGATCTAAAAATTAGAGAACTAATTAGAAATGTCACTTGAGCAATTACAATTTATTTTTATTTATTTATCTAAAAGTCCCTTACAAATGTACCATAGAGGCAGGAGACCCTATGGTCAGTTTTTTCAAAATTTATTTATTTTTAAATCTGAGGAACTTTATGGCCCACTTGTTATTGTTGTAGACCCTGGTCTACCACTGACACAGTGGTGGAGCCCTCACATTGGGAGACGGTGCAGCCACCCGACAAGGTTACCCCGGACCCACAGGCGGAAAACCCCACTCCCCCCTGCCGGAAATGCTGAATTTCAGCAAGGACCAGGTGGCAGACATGTGCACTTGGTCGGCTGTATGTGTGTGTAGTGTGTATTAGTGTTATGCGTGTATGAAGTGTGTTTGTTCCTCTCATGTAATACATTTCCCAATCCCCTCCCTTTACGTTCCCTGTAGAGAGCCACCCACCTGTCTATAGGGGGGGGGGAGGGGTCAACTCCAGCTGGGTCAGTCCAGAGGTTTTCCGGGGTAAGGGTGGTAGGGACTGCAGTAGAGTTGAAGAGATGTTACAAAGTGGACAGTGTGGTGTTGGGTGTGTGCCAGGTGTTATCTTGTGTAGGTAGCTGTAGAGTAGTGGTGATTTGTTTGTCCTAAGTTGTGCTAGTTGTCTGTGTGTGTGTTTGGGTAGTGTTTGTTCGTTAGTGTTGATATCTGGTGGTTTAGCGATTAGAATTTTGTTCATTTGTTTGTTGTTAAGGTATGTTTGCACTGTTTGTGTGTGTATTGCTTTCATGCTTTGTTTGATGGTGTCTGTTGACGTGGTGTCTGACAGGTGTGTCTAGGTTGATTGTGTAATTGTTGTTGTCAGGGCCTGTAGAGTTGTTGTTTGTGTTTGGTGGTTGTGTGTGTAGTGAGCATTTCCATGTGTTTGTGTACTGTGCAGATCTAATCTTTGTGCAGTTTTTCTGGTTAACCCAGTGTTGTGTGTCTGACCTGCACAGGAGTGATATGTGCCTACCTGTAATATACACACAGAGAAAGGATTAGTTGAATCAAATCATATTTGATTTGTTTTGACTAAATTTTATGGTTTATAGTTGCAGGTACTATTTAAAATGAGTTAAATTGACGTTGGTTAAAACAACACATATGTGAGTTGATTATTTTTAATTTCCGATGGTCACAACAACTACTTGTGATAGTCAAAACTACTCGTGATGGTTGAACCAATTATATGTAATGGTTAAAACAACTACAGAACAAGGTTACATCAACTACTTGTGTATGTTTCTCCAATCACTCCTATGTGTTATACCAACTACTCGTGTAGGTTAAACCAACTGCTTGTGTAGGTTATACAACTACTCGTGTAGGTTATATCAACTACTCGTGTAGGTTATACTAACTACTCGTGCAGGTTATATCAACTACTCGTGTAGGTTATACCAACTATTCGTGTAGGTTATACTAACTACTCGTGTAGGTTATATCAACTACTCGAGTAGGTTATATCAACTACTCGTCTAGGTTATATCAACTACTCGTGTAGGTTATATCAACTACTCGTGTTGGTTACATCAACTACTAGTGTTGGTTATATCAACTACTCGTGTAGGTTATATCAACATCTCGTGTTGGTTATATCAACTACTAGTAAACTAAGTAAATGTATATCAACTATTAGTGTAGTTTGAAATGTCGGTCCGGTTAGCAGTAGCCAAACTTTTTACATGACTTTCCCAGTCAGTATATTTACTCTATCAAATTAAAATCTCGAGTTAAGTCCCGGTATCAATTAGATTAGACTATTTATTTTCTAGGACCAAATCTAACATGTTCATTTATTCTCTACTTTTGCTTCTGTGATATGCATACTAATTTGATTTTAAAAAATAATTTGATCACCTAGACCTATCCTTGCTTTTTGAAATGTTTTCGATCCGATGAATTGATATATGGTTATTAGTTGTAAATTAATAGATTAGATTGAATAAGTAACTTCATCAGGTCAGTTTATATATAAGTAGTTAGATGACGTAAATAACTTTACGTAGTGATAAATAGGTAGGCTAGATGAATTAATTAACCAGGCTAGATTACAAAAGTAGATAGAATAAATCTTTGGTATGCTGCAATTATACTATAACTTAATGAATAATAATAAAGCCTTTATCTTCTAAACCATATTTTAGTGCAATTCATCTTACTCATAAGCACTGATATAAAAATATGCTAATAGAATTACCAAGGTCAAATTGAAAACGAAATATAAACATTTAAGTTTTAGATTTATTATTTAGAAGTACAATTTTAATTCTCGTCACTGTCTTTCACGACTATAGGTTTCCAATTCCTGAAATAAGAGATTCGTATATTAATATAATAGAATAATAGAATAGAATTAATATAATAGAAATTCATAGTATCGTTTACATACTTTATCAATAACATCATCCACTCTTTTTCCTTATGTGATGAGATAGCGACAGCTTCGATATTCTTTTCATGTCTGGAATCCCTAAAAGCATATGAAAAGTAAGAGCTAATCATATTGCAAATACACATTTAAAAATTATCTAATATTTTCAAATAGCTACTTTGACCTAGCATAATTATTTCTGAATCATTCAAAGGAATTGAAGAGGACTCCGATAGTTGATGACGTTGATCTACTCCATCAATTCTTCATTAAGATCTGAAAGTAAATTCAGAAAATATAGAAAACCATATTAATAAAGAAATGAAGAGAATTATTAACTGAGAATTGTTTCATATAGGTAAATTATTTATATAAAATGTTAAACTGATTATAAATCTACAGATGCAGTATAAATTTAGCTCTAATAAATGCAATGGATTCTCCTGACTAATCCTCATAATTTTGTTCATTATACACTCTTACTTTAGACTTTAATTAAATACCAAGAAAATATAATATATCAAAAGGCTTACCTCTGGTTGGAGTTCTCCCTGCTAAATCCCTCGACGGTGTTCTCCTCCGACTACCTCCCAGGATGGAGTTCTCCCAGTCATAGAAAACTAGGGTCAACTATAGGTAAATTGGGGCACTTTCACTAACTGCGGTCTCTTATCTCAGAAACTTTAATAACCATCATGACTTCAAGGCACTCGTGAAAAAAATAGAACCTATCATAAATTGAGCTTATTATGATATTCAGCAATTCAATATATAGCTAATTTCAG
The DNA here is from genome assembly GCA_947561585.1 of Caprella mutica. NCBI lineage: Eukaryota > Metazoa > Arthropoda > Malacostraca > Amphipoda > Caprellidae > Caprella > Caprella mutica. The sequence continues at coordinate 87,029 of CANNZV010003314.1, forward strand.
AATGATTTTGAGACTCTCTTAATCGAGCCTCAATTCAGAAATTAAAGAACCGAATTTGGCTGTGTAACCCGACCTATAGGTACACTAACTAGTTTTAAAATATATAGATTATCAGAACACTTTACTTAAGATACTAGGATAAGTTCCGAAATATCGGACGGTTCCACATTTTCGGTCGCATAAGAAAAACTATATAAAATAATTAATCGACTTTTATTTTAATTAGCTATTAGGTAGCTATATACAGTATACTATATTTCATACGTGACCGAAAATTTGAAATCGCCTGATAATTTGGAACTTACCCTATTTGAGGATAGCGCAGTAACTGCCTAGCCTATGTAGAAGGTATTGTCACTGAAAAAAAAGCAATAAGTTAACATACAATAATCTAGGAAATTAGTTTGGAGTAATCAAAATTTATTATTATGTAGTAATCAAAATTTATTATTATAAAAATTATATACTGATAATCAGCTCTACAAATAACTACCTAGCCACCAGACTATCAATCCCCAAAATTTTAGAATATTTAGGCAGACATTTATCAATTAATTAATGGAATTAATTAATATTCGATCGGCAGCGATAATAATATTTAGTGCATATAACGCTATTATTTGCACTTGAACTAAAATGGTATTGAGGAGCGTTCACATTCAACACGTAACACACTTAGAACAAGATTTGAACTGTAAAGTGTCAACCGATTAATTGGCTTTGAAAGCATAAGTTGCCATATACTCATTTGATTTAACTCGCACCTAAACTTAAAATAAGTAGCACCAACTCTCATAGTAAGTTAATTTATACACCAGATAAATAAGATTAACAGTCTTTGTGGGTTACTTTATCACACTATGTCATAGTTGTTTTAACTCACACCTAAACATACAAAAAAGTAACGCCAACTATCATAGTAAGTTAATTCATACACTGCAGAATACACTGGATTGACAGTCTTTGTGGGTTACTATAACACACTACGTCATAGTTGATTTAACTCACTCCTAAACTAAAAAAAAGTAGCGTCAACTCTCATAGTAAGTTTATTCATACACCAGATACATTGAATTAACCATCTTTGTGAGTTACTTCAACACACTATGTCCTAGTTGTTTTAACATATGTTCAAAATTCCCAAAAGGTAACTCTCACTCTCATAGTAAGTTGATTCAATCCATAAAATGATTTGAATTAACTATGTTTGGTGACACACCACGTCATTGTTGTTTTGACACACGTGAAAACATGAATGTAGTCCAACCAACTCACGTAATAAATTGATTCAAAGCATAAATTGTTGACCCATTAAATATGAGTAAACTTTTTTCTCTGTGTAGCCTCCGCAGATGTCACACATCCAAACGCTAGGTCCTTGATTCCGATCAACATCCCCAGCCAGGAGAAGTAGAGCACCCGCCCACCTGACCGGGATGCTCACGGGACGGCACACCGAAAACACGATGGTATTGAGTATCCCTTTCGGAGGAGAAGGAAACATTTCTCCGATTTGAGACGGAGAAGAAGTTCCTGCTGCGCCCCAACGACTAGCACGCCGGAGAGTTTGGGGCTAAGGTCCACTTATGCTGAAGCTGTAAACCTATAAAAATTAAAAAAAAAATTAACTGACAAATTAGGGAGACGGACATAGTATATTTAGATAATTAAAAATCGATCAGTAGAAATATACACAAATTATATACATATATCATAGCATCGACAAATAACAATACATTGAGGGGAGTGGCTCACATTTTTACTTTTTTTTTGAAGAGTGAGATGCTTGATTTTCTTAGACTTGATTAATGATTATACTAGGTGTCCCAGAAGTAACTGACCCTTTTAATTTTCTAATTAAACAAAAACTAAGGAGGCCAGGTTGTTAAAATAGGTTTCAAATCAAAGAAAAACATTTTCATGGTTTATTAAGACTATTTTTTGAAAACAATATCTTTTAGATGATGACCACTGACGCTTCGACAACTTTGCGCTCTTTTCACTGTGTTTTGCATGACCATCCTCAGCGTATCAGGCGAAATTCGAACAATTTGATGAGTAATGTTGTCCTTGAGTTCCTGCAAATTTGATGGATTTGTCACGTAGACTTTTGACTTAAGGTATCCCCACAGAAAAAAGTCAGCTGGAGTCAAATTTGGGGAACGAGGAGGCCATGAGACGTTACCAAATCGTGAAATCA